>MCJB01048829.1:82691-145996 GCA_002018475.1 Nicotiana obtusifolia
TCCCATTTCAATAGTCATCACACAAATCACAAGAATTTCAGTAAGGAAACAAAACAATATCATAATTTCTCAACAAGAGAACAATAACATCAAAACAATCATCCATACACGACCCACGGTCATGCTTGACACCAACGTAGAGGCACTCGTCACTATGCCTATACGTCGTACTTAAAGTAACAATTTGACAAATAGAACACGACTTCTAATCCCTCAAGCTAAGGTTAGAACGGACACTTACCTCGCTTTGCATCTGAATTCAAGGTTCCGACGAACCTTTGCCTTGAAACTTTGCGTCCGAAGGCTTCAAATCTAGTCACAAATAATTTAATACACTCAATACACATAGTAGAAACTAATTCCATATGAATTTACAAATTTTTCGGATAAAATCCGAAATTTAACTCAAAATTGTCAGTGGGGCCCACTTCTCGTAATCTTACAAAACCCACAAAATGTGATAACCCATTCCGATACGAGTTCGACCATATAAAATTTGTCGAATTCCGACACCGGATCGACCTCCAACCCTCAAGTCTAAGCTTTAGGGTTTTCCCACAATTTTCCCAACTTAAATTACCAAATAAATTGCTAAAAACGGTGATGGACTGAGGAGATTCCTCAAAAATTTAGTTAGGAATACTTACCCCGATGTTTTTCTTGAAAATCTCCCAATATTTGCTTCAAGATTCGCTTCAATCCGAGTTCTATGGCCCCAAGTATGTTTAAGGTGACACAAACTCTTCCTTTAAGAATTTATCCATGAAAATCTCCTTTGAATATGGTTTTGAGGTTGATTTATGGTGATTCTATGGTGTTTGAAGGTGTTCTTCTTCGTGGGTTACGAAATTGGGTCTTATAGAACAAGATGGGCATTGGGTTCTACTTAAAAAGTGTCAAAAATCGAGTTAAAACATCCTCTTTAGGTCAAAAATGCGATCCTGTTTGCCAAAAATGCGGACCGCATTTCACCTTTGCAGTTCGCATTTTGGTCGCGCTTCTCGCCCCAGTTTCTGCCTCATTTTGCGACCAAATTGCGGTTCGCATGTCGAATCTGCGGTCCATTTTGCGATCGCAGATTCGACATGTCTGCAGAATTTTTTTCCGACACAAAAATAGGCATAACTTCCTCATACGATGTCCGAATTGGATGATTCTTTTTGCTATGGCCCCAAAATTTCGATACGGATCTAATTATTCAATCAAAACTTAATTTGGAGTTCATTTTCATAATATGATACCACTTATATTGAAGATACGTCGTCGGCACATTCTCGAAATGCCAAAGTTAAGTTCCGTCAACCATCCAAAATCCATTCGAGGCCCTCGGGACTTCAACCAAACATGCCAACATGTCCCATAACATTATTCAAACTTGTTCCAACCTTCGGAACGTTCAAATCAACATCATAACATCAAATTCGCATCAGATTCAAGCTTAAGGATCTCAAAATCTTCTAAATCGCTCTTTTGATCTAAACCTAACCAAACCACGTCCGAATGACCTAAAATTTTGCACACAAGTCATAAATCGCATATCGAAGCTATAGCAACTTTCGGAATTCCATTCCGACCCTCGGATCAAAATCTCGCCTATCAACCGGAAATCGCCAAAATTCTAACTTCACCAATTCAAGCCTAATTCTACTCGGGACCTCCGAAAAAGATTCTGATTTCACTCGTAGGTCATAAATCATCTCCCGAAACTAATCGAATCGTCGGAATTCACATCCGAGCCTCCTAACTCATAAGTCAACATACAGTTGACTTTTACAACTTTAAGCCTCCTTGAAAAAGACTAAGTGTCTCATTTCTTACCGATTCACTCTGAATGCAACTTACTCAACTAAATTACCTAAGACACTGATAACGAGGCACAATGATACAGATATTAGGGAAGACGGAGCAGTAACCCATGAGACGATTTACCGGGCCGTCACAAATAGTCATTATCACACTAAGGTGAAGTTGTTAATTGTTGAGATACCTTTCCTTGTTGAGCATTCTCATTCATTTTTTTATTGTTGAAATTCTTGTACACATTGCGGTTGATCCATGGGCTATTTGTTTTGTAAATATTGGTTTTTTTGACTTTGTAGCAAGTTGTGGCATATGGGCACTTGTGATGCGAGTTGTGATTATGTTGTGATATTGATACGCATGCGGTGGTATAAGGCTAGGGGTTGATACGCATGCGGTGAGATAAGGTGTGCTTGATACGCGTGTTGCTAGTAGGGAAACTACTAGAAGCCATGTGGTGAGATAAGGTGGGCAAGAACACGTGTAGCTATTTCGGGAAAATATGCTTTTCAAAACTAAATGTAAGGCTCACGCGGTAATATAAGGAAAGATTTTGATTGAAATTGTGAAATGTGAATACGAGGTGGTACCTCAGTTGTGATTTTTATTGTACATTCCATGTTGGAACAACTTGTTGATTTGAACCGTCATTGTTCTTCCTTCAATCATTCATCCGCATTTTGATTGTGTTTTCTTATTCGTTGTTATCTTGGTGTTGGAACGATTATGGTTTCCTGCGTGAGTCATGCATTCTACGTGATTTGTTGTGTTGCTCTAACATGCCAATCTGTGCCTCCGTTATAACTTGATGAATTGATTGTCAATGTGAATTTAATTACGTGGAGTCACTATATCATATTCTGTTGAGTTGTTGGTAACATAATAGTTTAAATAAAAGATTTATTAACATGCTTTATTCTATGTGCCTCTTAAGATAAAACTCGTTATCTCACTTGGTGCCTTATTATTCTAAATGGTTATCGCACTTTCACTATAATTGGGTTCTCAAATTATACTCATCACCCTATTAGATGGTTACCTTAAGTAAAATTGTTACGATGTTTTTCCTTAACATATTCTATGTGTAATTCGTTAATTTAACTTATGTGTTGCTTTGTTTAAAAATGATACTTTTACTCAATTTTATTGATACCTAAACTAAACCCATCTTATACTCTATTTCGTACAAATTGTATATTATTTTACTGTAATGACCTGACCGATTTTTTTGAGCATTTGCACTTCACTTGGTAGTTTGAGGGCATGAGTAGCTCCGTATGATGTGTTATGACTTGTGTGAATCGCTGGTTTTGGTTTTCAGGTTATTCGGAATTGATTTGGAAGAATGAATTTCATGATTGAAGCTTTAAGGTTGGAAGAGTTGACCAAGTTTGACCTTTTAGTATTTGACCTCAGATTGGAGTTTTGATGGTTCCGTTAGGTCCGGATGGTGATTTTAGACTCAGGCGTATGCCCGGATTTGCATTTGGATATTTCTAGAAGGTTTCAGCGCTAATTGGCGAAAGTTGGAAATTTGAAGGTTTGGAAAGTTCATATGCCTAACTAAGAGTTGACTTTGAGGATATCAGATTCGGATTGTGGTTCTGGGAATTGGAATAACTTCGTTATGTCATTTGGAACTTGTACGCAAAATTTTAGTTCATTCCGGATTGATTTGATATGTTTCGGCGCGAGTTTTGGAAGTTGAAAGTTCAAAGTTCATTAAGTTTGATTTGAGGTGCGATTCATCATTTCGATGTTGTTATGCATGATTTGAGGCCTTGAGTAGGTCTGTGTTATGTTATGGTACTTGTTGGGATATTTGGACAGGGTCTCGAGGGGCTCGAGGGAGTTTTGGACGAGGTTCGGATCGTTTTGTATCAAGTTTGCTTGGCTGGAGGTTCTGGTTCTGGTGTGTCCACATCTTTGGAGGGCTGGTTGTAGATGCGAGCCCGCAGATGTAGCACTTTGGTTGGAGAAGCATACTCAGGCTGGATGTGGGGTGTCGCAGAGCAGAAGGATGGGCACATCTACGCATCCGCAGAAGCGGAATTATGAGCCGTAGGAGCATACGTAGTTGTCGCACCTGTGTGTGCGCAGAAGCGAGGAAATTCCGCAGGTGCGATGTGCTGGTCTTCAGTGATTTCTCGCAAGTGCGAGGCATTTGGCAAAGTGGAGGTTGCAGGTGCAAGTACTTGTTCGCATTTGCGAATAGTGCTGGGCAAAAACTATATTTTCGAGGGTTGGTCGTTTTATTCTCATTTTTGAGACTTGGAGCTCCGTTTTGGGCGATTTTGGAGAGGGGTTTCACCACAAAGATTGGGGGTAAGCATTCTTAACTCGGTTATGAATATATTTCGTGAATCTATCTTCATTTTTGGTAATTGGATAATGAATGTCAGGTCCCGACCTCGGGGAGCACGACCGGCACTCAACCGAGATACCCCAGTCAAGCAAGCCTACTTGATGCCTTCTAGCCAACCTTACCCAATAACAATAAAAGAACTATTAACAAGAGATGAGCATGAGAAGGGTAAAATGTTCCACATTCTTTTTCCATTACTTAAAGGATATTCCCACATATGCCGTGTGAGTCGACATCCAATCCAGGGCTATCATCAATCTCATCCCAATCAAGGGGAATATTCTCAACACATCGATCTCATCCAAAATAAGGGAAATCCACTCTTACATCGGCACGTGTAGTTTCGGATGTGGGCCATTACAACCCACCCTTCCTCGGTTAGCTAATGATACTCCCAAAAATATTTTTGTTTTGCACACAAAGGAAACGGAAATACAAATACATTCACCTCATAACCTTTCACGCCATATATCACTTCATTAGTATTTTCAACCACTCACAACCTCATTATTTCATTGGCTCTCTTGGCCATACATATGATTCTTCATCCAAGGCATGGTGGCCGTATCTCATATTCCACACTTTCATTCTTTGCTTTCAAGGATCATCACAAACATCAACATATAGAATATTCCGGAAATCACAACTTTAGGTTCATTAGTAATGAAGGCTTTTAAACACAATAGATTCCTTTCCAAAGAATGGAGCCAAATGACTAGCAATTGAAGCACGAGTTAAAATCATAAACGAGTGATACATCACTTATTCTTGAAATACGTTTTCCCAAAAGGGCAATAAACAATTTCAACTCATGAGTATGTAACTACTCAAATCACATTAGATATATTTATAAAGCTGAGCATGGTGATTTACGTTTGAAACACGAATACAAATCAAATGCACTAGTTACAACAACCATGGCCACATTTTACATCTCATTTTCACTTCTTTCACTTGCAAATATCGTCATAGTTTATCAACAATAAGGGCATTTTGAAATAGTGATTTGATATGTATATGAGCAATATAAGACTTAAGCACGTTGGATTTTCTTTCCAAGTTGAGCATAATAGATGTTTATTTGAAACACTAATTGAAGTCATAACATTTTGACACATAAACCACACTTGAACACATTCTCGAAGAAGTCATAATAAGATAGGAGCAATTAGAACAAGTTTTGAGTATATACATCTTTCAACACACCGCTTACTTGGGATAATCAAATTTATTAGGAACGACCTGGAACATGGGAATTAGGAACCTGGGCCAACCATACTTGAAACTTACGGGGACATCATGGAATTCGATTCTAAGAGAGAATTTTAGCCAACATACCTTTCTTGAGCTTTCCTTAGGTTACTATAATGTCCCAACACTTCTAGCAATATCAATCTATAGAATGATAGCAAAAATCGGATAATAATTAGAAGGATTCTCATGATATAACTCTCTTGAGAATTTTGTCAAACACCTATAATGCAAAATTGACCACAAAGCTCTACAATGGTGATCCCTCCCTCTCTCAAACAACTTCAACAAGAAACTACTCGGAATAGTTCAATAATCCCACATACTACCACCTATTAGCACATGCATGGCCTATCTCTAACTCCACAACATACTTAAACCCATAGCCTTTTGCATGAAAGCTTAGGAGAAGGACTTACCCGGATAGATGATGGTCTAGTGAGTGGCTTCCATGATTCTTGAAGATTGGGGAAAGAATGGCTGATTAGAATGGCTAGGACTTCTCCCTCTTTCTCTCTAAAATACTCACACTTCTCTTTAAAATTGACAAATTTTTGCTCCAACATGAGCCCCAATGGGTTTTAATCAAATTGGGGCCGCGTAAGAAAATTTCTGAAAATGACCCCCGAAGTCAATTATGTGGTGCAATTCTGTGGTAGCAGAACAGATATGTGGCAAACAGAATAGATATGTGACCAGCAAAATAGATATGTGGCCAGCCAAATGGTTATGCGGCCAGCAGAACGGCTACAAAATGAATTCAAATTTCTGAATTGGGACTAGTCCATTCCGCGATGCAATTTCGCAGTAGCATAGTCATTATGCGGCCAGCAGAATCATTATGTGGCCAGCAAATATAGTTTTCAAAATTTGCCCCTTTTCTATTCCACTCTGCGGTGGATCTGCGATCCGCGGAGTAATTTTGCGGTCGCGTAATGGACCGCAGAAATGCCATGTTCTGCAATAATTTTTCTCCAACTCTCCAATTCATTGTATAACCCAAAAAGTTCGTACCACGGCTCATTTTCTAAAATCTTCAAACACATTAGCGTACCATGGCACCACCAAACCTTAAATTCCTGGCAAAATTTTACGGGGCCGTACATCCTCCCCCACTTAGGATCATTCGTCCTCGAATGAGGAGTAGAGTCCGCCCCAAACACTTAACATAACTCCACCCTTCTTTCAAACATCTCAAGCCCCCAAATTTGACTAACTCCTAAAGTTTTCAGAAATTTCGGCAGAGTCTCCCCTGTAATTGGGCCTATCCACCTGTCAAAGTAACACCAAAACCACCCCAACAACACCTCTATAACTCAACAAAGCATCAATACACACACACACACACACACACCCCAATAATACCAACCTCGACGTTACAGGCGCTACATTAACAAAAGTGGTACCTTGACATGAAATGTACATATTTAAGTCATAATACATAGAAAGTACCTTTCAAATCACAACCATTTGGCTATACAAACAATTGAGAATATTTTCTTTACTTTGACGGAGGCAATCTCAACTTCCGGACTTATCTAACAAGGATGACAATTAGGTGCCTCTCATAAGTGAATTATCCATTAACTTTACCTTTATTAACCATTCACATAATATCTTCAAGGAGAAAAATCTGGAGAATAACCCGTTCACTTTCTTCAACTCTAAATCTCTACGTCAAACACCCAAATTAAACTTTTGGCAACCTTCAATAATTATTCTACGATGTGCTAGAATGAATATGACTAAAGAGTTTCCTACCCACCATGTTTGATCATGGAACGATGCTTCTTTTTTCTTAACCTACAACTCTCGATAGATTTACTACAAATGGGAACAATGAGGTTCGAGATTGGGCTGAAATTATTCAAGAATCCATCAATGTGCTGAGAAGGGTATTTTGAGAGGTTATATCCTAAGAGACATGAAGGTTACTACCTATAGCGCCGACGTGGTTAATCATTGTGATGACATCCTTGATTCGACAAATGAGGCATAGAGTTAACTAGTACACATGGGTAATGTGGGAACCATGTACATTATCCTAAGATGTAAAAGAAGTGAGTCGTTTTAGACATGTGATATATGGGAGGCATGATCGGAAGGATAAAGACGTTATCATCAATTACTCTTGGAGGATGATGAGTTATGAAAGGCACACTAACAATTGTTTTATGCCCTATGTGCCTTGTTCGTCAATAGTAAGCCTTAAGGAGAAATAGCCGAGTACATGACACTAGTTTCCTTCTTAAGTGTAGGGAAAACCTGTGTAACTAGAAATGAGAAGAGTCTTGCACCATGAATGTGATAGAGGTTCCAAAAATACATGAAACTGCATTACGCTCTTAACAATATTTGACACAAGGAAACTACGCTCCGAGCCTACCAGGTTGAAAAGGAGTCTGAACACTTGTGAGGATATTATTTTGGAAGTTTAACCCTTTCCCGATAGTTGATCCTATATGTGAGGACTAGAGATGCGATAAACTTGTCTTTCATATCGACATGCTCGTGATATGTGCCAAAATATGAAACATCCACCTGAAGTGGGGAGGGAAAGGTCATGGTAAGACTACTTAACTTCAACCGCACACGAGTGGAACCATGTAGCTAGGATATCTTAATATTGAGATTAAATCATGCATTGGTTAGAGAGGTATTAATGGTTAATATGATGCTCTATGGAGAGAGGCAAATAAAACTCCTATCCACCCAGGGATGTGGAATATTAAGGATAGTCAACTCTCTGCACATGATAATGGCATAATAAATGATTCTAGAAGCCGAGTGTTAAAGATAACGGAACCCAAGGAGACACTATAAAATAATCATGGAAGGTTTGCAAATGTTTATAATGAGTTCGCCATGGATTTTATGACTTGAAAAGTACCCTTATGCTACCGAAGGATGGGAAAAACATGAGAAGCAGACATGATGCTATGATAACCCTAAAGGTGCATTCGATCTTGACGGAGAGCCTATTATGGATCCTATGAAAAAGGAAGTGTTACAACGATACATAGAAGGACACGATCTCTCATGATTATCCAACAAATATCAGGAAACTAGCACAATTGATTTACTAAATAAGGAACAAATCAGAACATGTTGTAGAGGTGTAAGAGAAGATGAGCGTTTGTTATGAGTTGGACATATTTCTTCTATAATAACTCTCAAACTGCTATACCAGGCCACGTCATGGGCAACTACAATACTATGAACAAAGTGAGTTACTTACTGAGGTATGATCTAGGTGGATTGAAAGTCGTACTGAGATGGCAACCAAAAGATTTTCCTATGACGAATCTGTGAAAATCCCAAATTTCAAAGAGACTTTATGCGGACAAGTGACCATTTCATTTGACAAGCACACGCATGATAGGTGGTGAGATATGCTCTTATGTTACTAGACCGTGAGAATAATTCATGATGATGTGCACAAAGGGAGTAAGGTGATTCCTTAAATCCTATGAGCCACATACACAGGAGAGGGAGACATAGTGACTCAAGAAAGATCTCAATACTAGGCTGTTTTACAATAGCTTTGATACCATATAGGTAAACATTCCGATGGTGCAGGCATAAGCACAAGTGAGCAGATGTTATCCATTTGAATTAGAAGGTTCTATAAGAAATTCATCAGGTGTAGTCCTTTGTTGAGAATTTTGGGGAAGAAAGTGGGAAGAATTAACCTAGGGTTATAACTTATTTCAATGAAATCATTATAGAACTCAATTCCTCAAGAGGTTGTAAGTAAGAGAATTGCGATAAAGAGGCTTCACGAATAATGCGTCTCGTTCAAATAGTAGATACATGCAATGTATTGTGATTCAGATTCTTGTTAAGACCGTATTTATGTAGGCTCTCAATATAGATGCACATATACAACAATGAATAATATGCGGTGTTCATAATGAGGTACTAAGGAGTGACTTACTTGGTGATTTTAGGTTGGCAGGCAGTACCTTAACTGATGCCCCTCGACTCCACATCCATAACATACATTGGTACCATAGTGACATACCCCCGAATGATACCTCTTACACTTCTCGCAACGAGGATGAGGTTCGTAAACTGACTCGCCCCACTAACCTGATTTTTACCCTTTTTGCATACATCATAAGCATTCCCCCTATCCTTCCTCTAGGACCCTATGACGGGATTGACAATCTCTGTACCGACTTACTGTATGGGCTTTCGGAATTTCCCAAGCCTACCACCCCTAACACGCACCTGAGCATACTCACAACACGACGCCAAATGTTCCTGCCTGCATATCAGGTAGACCGAGCTAGGTGTACCCAGCCTAGGGCATTTGTTCTTCTTATGTCCCCTCTTTCCATAACCATAACATATTTCAAGAGTCATCCAACACAAACCCAAGTGACGCTTCTTACAAATCAAATGTACTGGCTTATTGGTACCAACAACCCTCTTTCATTTCTTAGGTGCTCTCACCACATGATCCGGTGGCGTGGTAACATTAATAGGAACAAGGACACTTCCCCTAGAAACTAGATCTTTCAATCCCTCCTTGCTGCCTCGAACTCGTGGGTTACTCATCTGGAAGAGGAGACATGACGAGGAAATTAGTTTCTACCTTGAGCTCTATTGCATGATATGGAGTATCAAAGAAGGGTGACATTCCTAAATGTCCAAGTAGCCTCCTAATTAAAAAATATGTTAGACAACACACCGATAAAGGACTCTACTAGACACGGCTTTGAGACATCCTATGATACTTTACAACCTTAGGCTCTGATACCAAGCTTGTCATGCCGCAACCTCATCTAGAGTTGAGCTTGTTCTCGTTCTGAATGTTCTATGCGTTACTCTTCTATGCTATGAGGGGTTGTGATTTGTTGGATATATGCACGCACGATGCAGATCTATTTAGGCCTTGTGGAGGAATTCGAGCGAGATGGTGATTGTGGTGTGGAATGGTTGATTGCACTTCTTTTATGGTCTTTTCGGGGTGTGGTATATTGTATTATTTTCTTCTCCATGGTTATGGTTATGCACTTTGTGTACTTGATGTAGAGTGGCATGTTGTTGATTTTGAGCATTGTGGCTTGAGGTACTTCATGGGACCGGTGTTTGGAAGGGGTCACGCATTGCAGCTAAGTTATGTTGGGATATTATCCTTTGTGTTAGATTCGTGTGTCTTGGTTCTACTATGTACGATGGGTTCGTAGCATTGCGGTTGTGGTGGTACTCGTTGAACTTGCAGGATGGTTCTTCGTTTGAGTCAATTTTCATTTTTGAGTGCATTTGAATTATTGCGCATTGGTGCACGGATTGCACGGTTTGTGGCTCTGGGTAGTATTGGTGTTGCATGTCAGTATAATGGCTTGTATTTGATGAGATGAAGTCTTTGGGCCCGCGGTGATTGCTATTGAATTTGAGTACAGTGTGTTTGGAAGAGTAATATCAATAGTCGATTTAGGATTTGCCTTTAGTTCTTGTCAGATGGGAGGGAACTCAATGACTTGTTGATCTAATGAGTGTTTAAGAGTTTCTGCGTGTTTATTTCATCATTGGCAGTGTACAAAGGTTTAGAACAAGATTTTAGTCGGTATGAGGTTTGTTACGGGGTCGACCCGAGGGGCTCGGGGGAGTTTCGGACGAGTTTTAGATCGTTTTGGATCAAGTTGGCTTGGCTGGAGGTTCTGGTTCTGGTGTGTCCACATCTGCGGAGGGCTGGTCATAGATGCGAGCCCGTAGATGCGACACTTTGGTTGCAGAAGCGAAATTAGGCTGGATGTTGGGATGGGCGCATCCTTTCACTTCCGCAGAAGCGGAATTGTGAGCCGCAGAAGAGGTGTATGGCACAGAAGCATACGTGGTTGTCACACCTGCGTGTGCGCAAAAGTGAGGAAATTCCACAGGTGTGATAGGCTGGTCTTCAGTGATTTCTCGCAGGTGCGAGGCATTTACCACAGAAGCGGAGGTCGCAGGTGCGACTACTGGTTCGTATTTGCGAACAGTGCTAGGCAGAAACTATATTTTCGAAGGTTGGTCATTTTATTCTCATTTTTGAGACTTGGAGCTCGCTTTTGCGGGACTTTGGAGAGGGATTTCACCACAAGGATAGGGTAAGCATTCTTAATTCGGTTGTGATATATTTCGTGAATCTATCTTCATTTTGGAATATTGGATTATGAATTTAAAGAGAGAATTGGAGGTTTTTGTCTAAAGTTTCATAGTGTGAACTTTTGAGTTTTGAACATCTATTCAGAGTCGGATTTGAGTGAAACTAGTATGGTTGGACTCGTAATTGAATGGGTTGTTAGATTTTGTGAATTTTGTGGGGTTTCGAGGTGCGGACCTGAGTTTGACTTTTTGGTTGACTTTGGGCTTTTGATTAAAGATTCAAGCTTATCAATTGGGTTAGTTTACTTAGGCATTATTTGATGTATTTGAGTTGCTTTTTGCTAGTTTCGAGCCATTTGGAGGTCGCTACGCACAAGATGGCATTTTTGGAGTATCGTTTGGCTTGCTCGGTATTGGATTTGGCTTGTTCGAGGTAAGTAACACTATAAATTTTGTGCTGAATATGCGTGTTATGTTTGTTGGTGTTGAGGTGGCGCACATGCTCGGTGACGGGCATGTGGGCGTGCACTGTGTGAATTATGACTTGATTGTTTTTGTGGTAATGTGTAGTTACCTAATCTTGTCTTTATCTATGAGATTTCTTCGTGCTAGTTTAATTGAGCTGTGAATCCATGTTAGAAACCATGTTTAAGCTATATGCTTATCCTGTTGGGACCCACTGAGGTCATTTCTGCTGTTGGGTTATTTGCTTAAATTGCAATTACATACTCATTCATTGCATATCATATCTCAGTCGATGTTGTCATTTGTTTCACATCATATTATCATTGTTTGGGCGGATTGGCATGAGATTTGTGAGGTCGAGAGACTGGAGAGATTGATGAGTGAGTGAGGCTGAGGGCTTGATTGTGAGGATGTTTATGGGATTGGGCTGAACGTTGCAGCAGGATCTATTGATTTATGTCATGATTAGCTTATTATGGCGCTTGGTCTAGATATGCCCCTCCGGAGTCTGCACACCCACAGTGAGCTCAGTACCTACTGAGTGCGAGTGCCGAGTGATTGGGAGGACTGAGTGACTTTGAGGACTGAGTGACTCGGAGGACTGAGTGAATTGATACTCTCAGAGTATGCATATGGTTTTATCACTGTGTTGCATTACATTCGGCATGCACACTTGACATACAGGCATAGAGATGCATTTTCTTCATGCTGTATGGTATTGCATCATTCATGACTTGTCATACACATTGACATGTTCCTCACGCCATCCGATATTGAAACATTTACCTATTGAAAGTTTTTGGGAAAAAATCACAGTTTTACAAACTTACTCATATTTTGGTGATTTTGAAAAAACATTTGGGTGTTACTATTATACTTTAAAAGCATGCCTATTTTCCATAACTGTGAATGAGCTGAGCATTTTGCCTTTGAGTTATTACTTGTACCAATTTAGTTATATTGTTATGAGTATTTCCTGGCTGTTGGTGTTGGACTCTGACCCTTGTCTAAGCTCGTCACTACTTTCAACCTAAGGTTAGGTTTCTTACTTATTGAGTACATAGGGTCAGTTGTACTCATACTACACTTATGCACCTTGCGTGCAGATGTTGGATGTTGATATTGCTGTGTATGGCGGGAGTTGGATATGATGATGTACCTGCGTTCCGGTCATAACTGCCTCTTGATCCTGGTAGCTTTAGAATTTTAAATCTGTTCATGTATATTTCAAGTAGATGTAATTTATTTCATACCAACTTTGTAAATTCTAAATCTTTAGAAGCTCATGATTTGTACTACTAGTCCTTGGGAAATGTATAAAGGTTCAATTATTTTATCATTCATTTTTCTCAATAACTCTCATTAAATTGGATAAGTGTTAATTGGCTTACCTAGCGGGTTGGGTTAGGTGGCATCACGACTAGTTGAATTTTGGGTCGTGACATTTACTTTACTTGATTTCTAAAATAAACTCATTATTTCATTTGACATCTTACCTTATTCAAGATTGTTATTATGTTTTCTGGTAACTAAATATATCTTTCATTCATCTACTTAATATTTATCATGATTGCAAAGATCATAGTAGCACGTGGGCTTTGCCGTGCGAAGGTGATTGTAATGATGGGCACGAGGTTCCGTATGTGTAAGATTTAAAAATTGTGGTTCATGACTTGTGGTTTATAAGGTGTGATTCTTGTTGTAAGTCCATGCGCTGGGAGCGATTTGATTATTTGAGTGGTCATCCATTTTTTTCTTATTTGAGTTCATTCACGTCTCATCGGTGCTCTGTTTACGTTGTTTCTTTATTACTTGTTTACTACTTGCTGCTATTTATGTTTCTATTACTTTATTGTTGGTTGTAAATCAATTATCTTTTCACCATTGGTCTTACATTGATGTTCTTTCCATTGTTAGCTTATGTATATCTTCAGCAGGAAACTATGTCTATTAGGTGTCTTGACCTGGCCTCGTCACTACTCTGCTGAGGTTAAACTTTATATTTACTGGGTACCGTTGTGGTGTACTCATGCTATGCTTCTGCACATTTTTGTATAGATCAAGGTATTCTGATTGTGTTGTTAAGAGTTGCATCTGCGCGGCGAGAGACTTCAAGGTATACCTGCTTGACGTTTGCAGGCCTCGGAGTCACCATCTTACTTCATTATGCTACTGTTAAATTATAATTCAAAACAATATTTTTCTTAGAAATTATAGTGTGTTTTAGTAGCGCTTATGACTCCGTACTACCGGTTTTGAGAAATGCATAACTATTGGCCTCTTGTGGCTATATATGTCATTTAATGATTTATGATAAATGATTAAATATTTCAATTTTGTTATTAAATCAACATGTGTAGGCTTACCTAGCCTTTGGGTTGAAGAATGCATCGATGTATTGGTGGAAAGTTTTTGCTGAAGGGCTAGTTATGCGGTCAGATTCGCAACCACAGATCTATTCTGCGGGCTGCATACCCGTCGCAGAGTTGAGCAGAAAAATAGTTGAATTATAAAGGTCGTTTTGCGGTCCATTCTACGATCGCATATCCATTATTTCACGGTCCGCATTTTCCATCGCAGATTTGGCATGAAGAACTTTGTTGGATGATTCTGCGGTCCACTCTGCGGCCACATAAGTGGTCTGCGGACTGCAGACTTGTCATAGACCGGTCCAAACCAGCCCAATTCTTGGCATCGTTTTCGCGGCCCATTTTGCAGGCCGCATATCTGTCATGCGGTCCATTCTGCGACCACAGACCTGAGTTCGGAGGGTCCATTTTCCTATTTTTATAATCCGACCCCATTTTGTTAAATAGCCTTAGGGGCTCATTTTGAAGCAAATGTCTGAAGTTTTTAGAGAGAGGTAAGAGTATTTTAGAGAGAGAAGGAGGAAACCTAGCATTCTAATCACCCATTCTTGCACCAATCTTTAAGAATCAAGGAAGCCAATCACTAGATTATCATCTATCCGGGTAAGTCCTACTCCTAAGCTTTCATGCAAGAGGTTATGAGTTCAAGTATATTGTGGGGGTTAGAAATAGGCCATGCATGTGACAATAGGTTGTAGTATGTGGGATTAATGAACCATTTTGGTTAGTTTCTTGTTGAAATTGGTTGAGGGAGGAAGAGATTAGCATTGTAGAGGTTTATAGTCTATTTTGCATAGTAGGTATTTGACAAAATTCCTAAGAGAGTTACACCATGAGAATCCTTCTAATTATTATCCGATTTTTGCTATCTTCCTATAGATTGTTATTGCTAGAAGTGTTGGAATGTTGTAGTAACTTAAAGAAAGCTCAAACAAGGTATTTTGGCTAAACTACTCTCTTAGAATTGAATTCCATGATGTTTCGTAAGTCTCAAGTATGGTTGGTCAAGTTCCTTATTCCCATGTTCCGAGTTGTTCCCAATAAATTCGATTGTCCCGAGTAAGCAAGTGTCGAGAATTATGTATTCAAAATTTGTTCCAAATGTTCCTATCACATTATGTTATCCTTCGGGAATGTGTTCAAGAATGATATGTGTATTAAAATGTTATGGCTGAGTCGTGTTTCAAATGAAAGTCCATTATGCTTTCTTGGAAAGAATACTCCATGCGTCTAAAACTCCAATTGCTTATATGTGTACCCAAACTCTTGATTTGAAATGCCTTATTGTCGATAATCCATAAGGATGCTTGAAAGTGAAAGAAGTGGGTTGGAGATATAAAGTGTGGCCAACGTGCCAAGAATGAAAGTTATAATTGTGGCCAATGGTGCCGATGAAATGAATTGATGTGGGAAAGGTTATGAATCGAGCCTTGATTTAACCGTTAAATTGACTTCGAAAATAGAATTGCCTAAAAGCTTATGTACCCAAGTCATGCCAAACTGTGGCTGTTTTAACTAATGCTATGCTTTGTAAGTATTTCCAATGTGTTTTGAGCTCTTATATCTTCATGAGTTGAAATTGTGTATTGCCCTTTTTAGGAAAAAGTATTTCAAGAATAAGTGGTGTATCAGTTGTTTATGAGTTAACTCGTGCTTCACTTGCTAGTCATTTTTGCTCCATTCTTTGGAAAGGAATTTATTGTATTCAAAGCTTTCATTACCAATGAGCCTAATGTTGTGATTACACCTCCACTCGCATATATTGGGGTGAGGAGGCAGGGCCGCTTTGTGTAAAGATTGTGGTATTGTAATACACCTCCACCTGCATATATCGGGGTGAGGCGACATGGCCGCTCCACCCGCATACATTGGGGTGAGGCGGCAGGACCACTTTGTGTAGAGATTGTGGTAATGTGATTACGCCTCCACCCGCATACATTGGGGTGAGGCGGCAGGCCCGCTTTGTGTAGAGATTGTGGTGTTGTGATTGTAATTTAGTTGTCTTTGGTGAGACGGCTTGGCCGATCGGGCTGAGATCAGACTCCGCACTAATATTGAAACAAGGTGGTATATCAGATATCGGTGCTACTGATCTTCCAACCAAAAATATATATTATATCCGTATTTTGAAGTTTGTTATGTTTTAAAACTTGGCATTTGGATATTGTTGATTGTTACTTGTTGTTTTCATAGTTTTTCCCCTTTTTATATTTGCATTCTATTTCGAAAGAGGACACTTAGATTTACATACTAGTACTATTCCATATGTGCTAACGCCCCTTTTTGCCGGGGGCGCTGCATCTTCAATGGATGCAGGTGGTTCGTCAGCGGGCGGTTTTGATCCTCGTTAGCAGTTACTCTCTACTCAGCAGATTTTGGTGAGTCCTACTCTGTTCCGGGCTCCATGTCAGTTGACGTTGTACTTTATGTTTTGAGGTATAGCCGGGTCTTTGTCACCAACACTTTCGTTCTTCACTCCTGTTATACTTAGAGGCTCTGTAGATAGGTTGTGGGTGGTGTTTGATGTTGGTTATTAAACTAGTAAGAGTAGGTATTAGGCAAACATGTTTTTCATCATATCTATAAACTTGTAATATTTTGGAAATCATAAATGGATATCTTTTGAATAATGGGAAAAGAATGTGGAACACTTTATTCTCCTCATGTATATCTCTTGATATTGATTTTATATTGGTCATGGGTAAGATTGGATAGAAGGCATTAAGTAGGCTTACTTGACCAGGGTATCTTGGTTGAGCGTCGACCACGCTCCCCGAGGTCGGGGCGTGACAGTTGGTATCAGAGCTCTAGGTTCATAGGTGCTACGAGTCATAAGAAAGTTTAGTAGAGTCTACAGGATCGGTACGGAGACGTCTGTATTTATCTTTGAGAGGCGACAAAACTATTAGGAACCACTTATTTCATTCTTTATCATGTGGCATTAATTCAGCTTGAAGCATATATCTTATATCCCTTTACATCCACTCGTATATGATGTTGCGCGCTCGGTATTAGCTATGCTCCGACGGTTTGTAATGCTGCGGATGGGCTACGAGGGGGCTATAGATGCTCGATCATTGTCTTAAGGTATTGTTCAGACTAAGGATGCAAACGTGTTGGTAGATCTTCAGTTATTCAAGTGTGGGATGCAACTGGTTCGTGTAACTGATTGGTGTTGTACGAGCTTATGAAGGTTGGTAATGTGGTTCATCGGATGTTGTGCCCTATGACTCTGCGCCAAGTGGGGGAGTCTACTATCTACGATCAGATTGCATGAGCCAGTGTCATATCAGTCTTGAGTTTGAGGTATATGCAATGTTGAGGGGTTCCCCGAAATTGTACATGACTAAGATTAGAGATTTTCATGGGATGGTGCTGGAACTTGTGGTATATATATATCATTGCTAAATCTACATCCAGTCTCAGATAGGTTAGAGAAACATCTTCAAATTCACAGAAGGTCACTTCAGAGTGGGTATCTCGGTTGCAGCATTGTTGGGTGCTCCTAAGGAAATACGGTTTATGGGTTTTCGGATGACGTGGTTCGTGCTAGGGTCTTCCGAAGGGAGCTTTGACTTAAGATCATTGTGTACCGATAAGGGAAAGTTTTGACTTGAAGACAAGTTGAGGAGGATTAGAAGAAATGGGTCAGTTCGGTGGTGTTGGGTCAGCATAGCAACAAAGGTAATCGGTCATTTGGTGTGGTAATGCTTCACTAGTGTTCTGTGGCAATACTCTTGGGTTTAATGACTTGCATGACTTGGTTGAGTTGGGGAAT
This sequence comes from Nicotiana obtusifolia, assembly GCA_002018475.1. Classification (NCBI taxonomy): domain Eukaryota; kingdom Viridiplantae; phylum Streptophyta; class Magnoliopsida; order Solanales; family Solanaceae; genus Nicotiana; species Nicotiana obtusifolia. Next base: position 100,813 of record MCJB01048829.1, read on the forward strand.
CAGTTCTGATGGCTTGGTGATGTGCGGACTGGCCTCGAAGAGTTCTTGATAGCGTCGACCATAGCTTGAGTTAGATGTCTGCTACCGGCATAACGAACATGTTGCGTGTTATGATTTTTACCTGGACGGGTCACGAGTTCTAGACATCATGAACGATTTCAGATGTTTAGAAGAATGCTAGCATTATTTGATACCACCTAAGAAGGGTGCGCACTCCAGAAGGCGCATTGTGTTTCGACTTGCGAATGCCTGGCTGGTATTACGGTAATCGCCTGGTTGATCGGCTGTTGATGTCCAAATTTTTCCTTGTGGCACAAAAGAATTATAGAATTACTTCTCGTGGGCTGACCGTATATGAGGAATGTGTCAGTTATTTGAGTAGTGTATTTGTGATCGGATATGGAGATTCTAGTATTCTAGGGATTTGAAGACTAAGAGGGTTCTCGAGGCAGATTGTTCCATGGTTGTGAATAGTGAAGATATGTTAAGAGGTTGGCAACTAATGGTATGTACTATAGATATGTTATTGTGGGCTTTTCGAAGGCTATCTACCTACTTCGGAAGGATCGGAAATGATTTGGTGGCTACTAGTAGGTCTAATAAGGATGTGAGTTCTAATTCGGGTCAAATTTATCTACTAACTAGAGTTATTATGGTGGGTATTTTATCGGTTAGGGTGGATCACACTCGTGTTCTGATATGTCTCATGTGTAACTCTCCTATGCTGTGACGGGTTGTGATCTGTTGGTTATCTGCACACCGATGCGGTTATGTTTGGGCTTTGTTGCGAAATTCAAGCAAGATTGCTCTTAGGGTATTGACTGGTTGATTGTGCCTTGGTTATGGTCTTCCTGTTTCTGGTATATAGTGATATCCATATATCCATAGTTATGGTCACACGCTTAATGTGTTTGATGTTGATATGCTTATGGGTGTTGATTGTGAGTATCATGGCTTGACGTATTCCAGGTGGACCCGTGTCAGATTGGGTCATGCATCGCAGCGTCGTATGCTAGGATATGATCCTTTGTGCTTATTTCGTGTGTTATTTTCCCCCTTATGTGGTGTTTTGATAGAATTGCGCTTCGTGGTGGTATCCGTTGAGCTGGCGGGATGGTTTCTTCATTCCATTCTCTTTCCATCATTGGGTATATTTAAGTTATTGTTCGTTGGTGCACGAATTGCATGGTATGTCGCTCTAAGTAGGATTAGTGTGACCGGTCGGTCGAGTAGCTAGTACTGGATGAGGTGAGGTTATTGGGCCTGAAATGAGTGCCATCAGATTTGATTAAGGTCTGTTTGCAAGAATTGTGTCACTAGTTGGCTTAGATTTTGGCTATGGTCCTTATCGGGCAAGAGAGCTCCACGACTTGTAATCTGATGGGTGGTTATGAGTTTCTATATGTTTCTTTCATCATTGGCAGTGTACGAAGGTTCAGAACAAGATTTTAGTTGATATGAGGTTTGTTACCATGGTCGGGTTGGTTATTGATCAGCTATTGCCGTCAGAAGTTATTGCTATAAGTATTTGAGTTATGTGGTATATCATGTGATTATGTCTTGAGATATGGTTATGGACTGATACAGCTTGTTCAGAGTTATATGGTGCATAGATGCAAGAATCGGGTCATATAATGAGTTTCAGATGTTGGGGATTTGGGTTTTAAGGTTTATTGATGAAGGTTGAAATAAGGATCCTCTGTTAGGTGGTGTTGTCGGGCTTATATGGATTGGGGTGACGTGGGATCACCCATGTTTATGTGTATGGTGAGGGTATATAGTGATTTGATGGCTTTGGAACGAATCTTAGCACGTTCGAGGACGAATGTATGTTTAAGTGGGGGAGAATGCAACGACCCGCCGATCGTTTTGAGCTTTAGCGTTCCATTCGGTGGTTTGAGACTTTGAGTAACTTCATATTATGTATTATAACTTGTGTGTGTGATTGGTTTTTATTTTCCAGCGGTTCAAGATTGATTTGGAAGAATGATTCTCTTTTTAGAAGTTTTAAGTTGGAAGAGTTGACCAAGGTTTGACTTTTGGGTAAACGGACTTCAAATCAGGTTTTAATTATTCCAGTAAGTTTGTATGATGATTTTGGACATGTCCACAAAGTTTGGTTAAATTCCGATGAGTTTTGGATAAGTTTGGATTGTATGGTGATTGTTTTCGGTTTTGACGTCGATTTAAGCATAAATGTTGCCATATTGAGTAAACGGCCTTTGATTCGTGATTCGACAAAACCACTATATCCATATCGTAATTTTGGAACCATAACAACTAAAATCATCAAGTTTCGACATCATATGAAGATTTTATGGTCATTTTACTAAGAATTGGGTTGTCAGATTTTCAGATTAATTACGAAATTGCCACTAAGTTCGTATTTAAAAATCTCACTATATCCAAATATTGAAACCAACATATCTCCTTCATTATAAGGTCAAATAAAGTGATTCAAAAACCTAACTTGACAGGAATTTAATGAGGAATCCATTAGTGGCATCAAAAATGAGTTTCGGGATCATTTGGCATACGAAACAAGACAGAGCAACTAGGCGTTTTTGGCTATTAATGTTGTTGGAGTTTTTCTCATCTTGAAAGTTTGGGATTGGGAGTATTCAAGGATGTTCTTCAAGTTTCTTACATGGGGTAAGGTCTAAACCATAACCTAAGTATTTTCCTTTGATTCATTCCCTTGGTTTAAGCTTTAATCCATGATTTAAATTGAAAACCATTTCATTCTTTAAATCAAGACATAGGGTTATGTTCTAAATTTTAAAAACTGAAAATGAGTTAGAGGCGTTTATTTTCTTATTCCTTTTGGGGTTTTGTTCTCCTGTAATATGAGAACAAAATATTCGAACTTGGCAAGTCTTCGAGGAGTATTTTGGGAGATATGGGACCCAACTATTGTGGGTTGGACTCTTGGGTTATGAACACCCAAGAGCGATATTTTGGCGAATTGATTGAGCTATCGGATTGGGATGGAGTCGGTTTTTATTCGTGTGAGCTTGTATTGGTTCGGGCTTCGCTCGAGTAAGCTTGGAACCGGAATCTAAGGCGGGCCCGATATTGACTTTTGTTGACTTTTTGGTGAAAATGTAAAGATCATAGCTTTATTTATTATAATTGGTTTCTCTTGCATTGCTTGACGTTATTAAGTCATTTTTGGTTAGATTTGAGATATGCGGAGACGAATTTTAGGGGAAAAGCTATTTAGAGGGTTGAGTTGGCCTAGTTGAGGTAAGTATCTTGCCTAACTTTGTGTGGGGGAAACTACCCCTTAGGATTTGGGTTGATTGTGCTATTTGTGTTATGTGAAAGCCGTGTACGGAAGGTGACAAGTGGGTACACGGGCTATATGTGGTATTTGACTGGTTTAGATTATCTAGACTCTTTCCATGCCTTTAATTGAATTGTCATAACATGTCATATCTCTCATTGTTAATCTACTCTTACATGCTTTATTTGACGCTGTTAGAACTTGTTCTACCTCTTACTTCTTATTTTGCTCTTATATGATTTAGTTGAAGTTATTGCCTTCCTTATTGTCTTGTTACCTCTTAATTGTTGAATAACATTTAATTGAAGTTGTTATTTCATAAAATATCATCTTGTTGAGTTATTGGTGTTGAAGTTGTAGTAGCCGTTATCACATTGAGGCGAAGTTGTTAATTGTTGAGATATCTTTCCTTGTTGAGCATTCTCATTCATTTTATTATTGTTGAAATTCTTGTACACATTGCGGTTGAGCCATGGGCAATCTGTTGTGGAAATATTGGTGTTGTTGACTTTGTGGCATGTTGTGGCATATGGGCACTTGTGGTGCGAGTTGTGATATTGATACGCATGCGGTGGTATAAGGCTAGGGGTTGATACGCATGCGGTGAGATAAGGTGGGCTTGATACGCATGTTGCTAGTAGGGGAACTACTTGAAGCCACACGACGAGATAAGGGGGTTACAACGCATGTAGCTATTTCGGAAAAAATTATTTTCAAAACTAAATGTAAGGCTCACGCGATGATATAAGGAAAGATTGTGATTGAAATTGTGAAATGTGAAGATGAGGCAGTATCTCGGTTGTGATTTTTATTGTACATTCCATGTTGGAATAATTTGTTGATTTGAACGGTCATTGTTCTTCCTTCAGTCATTCATCCGCAGTTTGATTGTGTTTGGTTCTTCGTTGTTATCTTGGTGTTGGAACGATTGTGGTTTCTTGTGTGAGTCATGCATTCTACGTGATTTATTGTGTTACTTTAACATGTTAATCTGTGCCTCCATTATAACTTGGTGAATTGATTGTCAATGTGAATTTAATTGCATGGAGTCACTATATCATATTCTGTTGAGTTGTTGGTAACATGATGGTTTAAATAAGAAATTATTAACATGATTTATTCTATGTGCCTCTTAATATAGAACTCATTATCTCACTTGGTGCCTTATTATTCTAAATGGTTATTGCACTTTCACTATAATAGGGTTCTCAAATTATACTCATCACCCTATTAGATGGTCACCTTACTTAAAATTGTTATCATGTTTTTCCTTAACAATTTCTATATTTAATCTGTTAATTTAATTTTATGTGTTGCGTTGTTTAAAAATGATACTTTTACTCAAATTTATTGATTTCTAAACTAAATCCATCTTATACTCTATTTCGCACAAATTACATATTATTTTACTTTACTTGATTTCTAAAATAAACTCAATATTTCATTTGAGATCTTACCTTATTCAAGATTGTTATTATGTTTTTGGTGTCTAAATATATCTTTCGTTCATCTAAAGGAATATTTGTCATGATTGCAAAGTACATAGTAGCACGTGGACTTTGCCGTGTGAAGGTGATTGTTATTGTGGGCACCAGGTGCCATATGTGTAAGATTTGGAAATTGTGGTTCATGATTTGTGGTTTATAAGGTGTGGTGCCTCAAGATAATTCTTGTTGTAAGTCCATACGTTGGGAGAAATTTGATTATTTGAGTTGTCATCCATTTTTTTCTTATTTGAGTTCATTTACGTCTCATCAGTGTTCTGATTATGTTGTTTCTTTATTACTCGTTTACTACTTGCTGCCATTTATGTTTATTACTTCATCTTTGGTTGTAAATCAATAATTTTTCTGCCGTTGGTCTTACATTGACGTTCTTTCCATTGTTAGCTTATGTATATCTTTAGTAGGTTTCTATGTCTACTAGGTGTCTTGCCCTAGCCTCGTCACTACTCTACCGAGGTTAGGCTTGATACTTACTTGGTACCGTTATGTTGTACTCATGCTATGCTTCTGCATATTTTTGTGCAGATCCAGATAATCTGATCGTGTTTTTGAGAGTTGCATTTGCGCGCAGGATAATTTAAGGTATACCTGCTTGACGTTCGCAGGCCTCGGAGTCACCATCTTACTTCATTATGCTACTGTTAAATTGTAATTCAAAACAATACTGTGTTTAGAAATTCTAGTGTGTTTTAGTAGTGCTTATGACTCCGTACTACCGATTTTGGGAAATGACTAACTACTGGCCGCTTGTAGCTATGTATGTCATTTAATGGTTTATGATAAATTATTGAATAGTTCAGTTTTGTTATTAAATCAGCATTTGTTAGGCTTAGCTAGTCTTAGAGACTAGGTGCTATCACGACATCCTAAGGTGGAAAATTGAGGTCGTGACAAATCAACTTTGAAGTTGCATGCCTTTGATCAGCTTTCATTGTGTTAACTGAGCAGTCATGATTTTTCTCAACCTTTACTATCTTGAATAGTGTTGAATCTTTAATTCTGAAAACACGCACACACCACCCACACTTTTCATCATTGCATGTCACGACCCAAAATCTCAACTAGTCATGATGGCACCTAACTCGACTCGCTAGGTAAGCCAATTTAACAACAATCCAATTCAAATGAGATTTATTGAGAGAAATGATGATAATATAACTAAACTTTTATACAAAGAAATCCGAATGACTGGTAGTACAAGTCATGAGCCACTAAGACATAGATTTTTACGAAACTGAATTGAAGTAATTACAATATCTGTTTGAAATGTAAATGAACAAAATCTGAATCTAATGCTACCAAGGATAAGTGATAGCCATAACTGGAACACAGGTACATCTTCAATGTCAGTCCTCGTTGTACACATCAATATCAACACAAAGATCTGCACGCAAGGTGCAGAAGTGTAGTATGAGTACAACCGACCCCATACACTCAATAAATATCCTAACTAACCTCGGCGAGATAAAAGAAGCAGGAACTATAGATGATAATTACTAACACCTGTGCAGTTCAATATTTCCAACAAGTATATAACAGGTATATGATCAAATCAGGAACAATCTCAGGTAAAACCATTTTTTTGATGCTCACAATTCTTAGTTTTAAAGTGTTTTGCTCAGTCAACAATCCAGCATATAAAGAAGAAATGCAAGTAAATCGGGTAATCAGTCAAGGAATTTGCATGTAAAGATGAAATGCAATAACCATATATCAGCGCGTTGCGACGCGCAACGTGATCCAATTACAGTAACTAGCTCTTCCAGAGCTCACATCAATATCAACTGCACGGATAACTCATTTGCTGCATGGACAACTGACGTGCTATAGTATCAATATCTGGATATGCACGAACAACTCACGTGCTATAGTATCAATATCTGGATCCGCACGGACAACTCACGTGCTGCACGGACAACTCACTTTCTACAATATGAATATCTGGATCAGCAAGTGCAACTCACGTGCTGCACGGACAACTAACGTGCTATAGTATCAGTATCTGGATCCGCACGGATAACTCACGTGCTGTAGCATCAATACCATGATCAGCACGGACAACTCACGTGCTAATATCACAACCCGCTCGGTGTGGTCACAGGCATAAAAACACAATCCGCCCGGCGTGGTCACAGGCATTTCAACACAATCCGCCGGGCGTGGTCACATGCATAACAACACAATCCGCCCGGTGTGGTCATATGCATTTCAACACAATCGGCGCGGCATAGTCACATGCATCCAGTCCAATCATATCACATAGACGCAAATATACAAGAACACATGTATATGATGGTTAAAATATCAAATTTCTTGCTCCTGGACTGGTATAATTACATGCTAAAGTGTAGCCATGTGGAATGTGTGCTATCATAGCTCAAATCGGCAATTTATTACAGAAATAGCAATTACCAAGTTTTATTCAGGGATGAGCCTCTTCGTAACCTCCAACATGGCACAAATAGTTCACAACAATGATACAAATATGAAATACATTGTAACTTAAAGCTTAACAGTCAAATCTAGGTGTATCATAGCCTAAGCACTACCCCGAGCATGGATAAATACCCCGGTGCTCGCACATGGGCTCAAGCCCCACACATATGCGCACCTATAACGCGTAGCTAGCACAAATAATTCAGGAACTAGTGTCTCAACTATGTTTAGACAGGATTCTTACCTCAAGCAAGCCAAATTCAATATCGAGCCAGCCAATACTCTAGAAATTCCATTCCGCGTGCATCAACCTCCGAACAGCTCAAAACTAGAAAAAAAACCCAAATATATCAAATAACACCCAAGAGAATAATTCAAAATAATAAAGGTCGAATTTCTAATCAAAATCCCGAAGTCAACCAAAAATTCAAACCCGGCCCGCACCTCGAACTCCGAAACATGGAATGTACAATTACGAGTCCAACCATACTAATTTCACTCAATTCTGACTCGGAATCGATGTTCAAAACTCGAAAATTTATTTTATGAAATTATAGATAATTCCTCCGATTTCTCTTTCAAAATCAATAATCATACGCCGAAAACGAAGATTAATTCATGAAATATAATAATAACCGAGTTAAGAATGATTACCCCAATTCGTGTGGTGAAATTCCTCTCGAAAGTCGCCCAAAGCGAACTCCAAAATCCCAAAATGTGAAATAAACGACCAAACCTCGAAATATAGTTCCGCCCAGGCGTGTTCGCTTCTGCGAATTATTTAGCCGCTTCTGCGACCTAAAGCCCGCTTCTGTGGAGTCAATTGGAGAAATGGCTCTTCACACATGCGGAAAAACATCTGCTCCAGCGATATCGTAGGTGCAATATTAATCACGCATCTACTTAAACGTCTGCTCCTACGCCTCCCCAAAACATCACATGTGCGATGCTTCCAAACATAGCTGTTTTCGCTCCTGCGACCGCTCTGTCGCTTTTGCGGCTCCGCACTTGTACCCACAGCTCCACAGGGGTGGTCACACCAAAATTCTGCCAAACCAGCCTTAACCAAATGGTTCCAAAATAATCCGAATGCCATTCGAAAGATACCCGAGCCCCTCGGGACCCCGTTCGAATATACCAACATGTCCCATAACATAAAACGAACTTACTCGAGGCCTCAAATCACACATAACAACATCGAAACAACGAATCGCACCTCAATTCAAACTTAAATGAACTTTGAACTTTCAACTTCAAAAACTCGTGCTGAAACATATCAATTCACCCGGAATGAGCTCAAATTTTGCACACAAGTCCCAAATGACATAACAAAGCTATTCCAACTTCCGGAACCACAATCCGAACCTGATATCCTCAAAGTCAACTCCCGATCAAACTTATGAACATTCCAAACCTTCAAATTTTTAACTTTCGCCAATCAGTGTCGAAACCTTGTAGAATTATCCAAATGCAAATCCGGGCACACGCCCGAGTCCAAAATCACCATCTGGACCTAACGAAACCATCAAACTTCTGAACCGAGGTCCAGTACTAAAAAGTCAAACTTGATCAACTCTTCTAACTTAAAGCTTCAAACATGGAATTCATTCTTCCAAACTACTTATGAAACACCTGAAAACCAAAACCGACGATACAAACAAGTTATAATACATCATACGAAGCTAATTGAGACTCCAAATAGCTGAATGGAATGCTAGTGCTCAAAACGACTGGTCAGGTCGTTACATTCTCCCCCTCTTAAACATATGTTGGTCCTCGAATTTGTCAAGTGTCATTCCCAAGCCATCAAATCGCCGCGTAGCCTTACCATGCACATACCCGGGGGTGATCCCACATCACCCTATTCCATATAGACCCGACAACACAACATAACTGAAGATCATTACTCCAACCTTAGTCCTAAACCCCAGAATCCAATTTTCACCATTCAGAATTCCCTACAAGACCCGAATCTCGCATTTACACAATGTATAAGTCTGAACAAGCTATATCAAGCCATAATCATAGCCCAAGATGCAATCACATGATATACCACATAGCTTAAATACTCATAGAAATAACTTCCTGATCAGAGTAGTTGCTCAAAACAAATCAGGTTCCGTTAAAAAACCTCATATCAAACAAAACATCGTTCAAAACCTACGCATAATGTCGATGATGAAAGAAACACACATAAACTCATAACCGCTCATCAGATCAATAAGTCATGGAGCTCCCTCTCCTTTGACAAGAACTATAGCCAATTTCTAAGCCGATCAACGACATTATCCTTCCAAATATACCGCAATCAAAGTCCGTTAGCATCCATTCTAGGTCCGACGACCTCATCTTATCAAATACAACCGCCCTACTGACATGCTACACCAATACAACCTTAAGCCATAAACCGTGCAATCCGTGCACCAATACGCAACAATTCAAGTGTACTCAAACATGGAAAATGACTCAAATGAGAGAACCGTCCCACAAGCTCAACAAGTGTCACCATGACACAATGCTAAGAACCCATCACACACTGTAGAACCAAAACACACAAATCTAACACAAAGGATATATCCCAACATAACTTCACTGCAGTGCGCGACCCCATCCAAACACCGGCCCATATGAAATACCTAAAGCTACAACGCTAAAAATCAACAACCACATGCAATTCGACATCAAGTACACGAAGTGCATGACAATAACCATGGAGAAGCAATAACACATATACCACATCCCGAAAAGAACATAACCAAGGCGAAATCAACCATTTAATACCCCAATAACCATCTCGCTTGAATTTCGCTGCAAGGCCCAAACAGAACCGTATCATATGTGCACATAACCAATAAATCAAAACCCCTCGTAGCATAGAAGAGTAACTCATAGAACATATCCAAACATTAAAAAACTCAACTTTAACCGAATGCCACACCCCTTCGCACAAACAGTTCTGAGTCATCAAATTCGACCTGGTGTAGAATATACATCCTCATTGGGCCTACTAATGGGCCCCCAAATTAACTCTGGTCATCCCCAAATGGATAAATATCCCTCCAAAATTCCACAATGATCTAACCATAACACGTACCACCATCTAGCTAACTTTGGCCACATCTTCACAGTCCGCAACCCCGAGACAATCTGCTTCTGAGAACTCCTAGTCTCCAAATCCATAGAACACATGAATCACCGCAGCCGATCCTAACTCCACTATTTGAATGACTAACAAATCTCTCATACATAATCATCCCCACGATAAATACATCTATAATTCTTCCATACCACATAGCAAATTCTGAACATCAGCAGTCGATCAACCAGGTGAAAAGTACATCTATCATGCCATCATGTGAAAAGTACGAGAATCTCATAATCAACTCTGAGTCACAAGCAAACTACATACTCAATCAGCCAGGAACCTTTCACATGATCCCATCCAGTAGAAAAATCACAATACTCGACATGCTCCTCACGTCGATAGGAAATATCCGTCTCAAATCGTGGTAGAAATCATCGAGAACACTTTGAAATCCATTTGTCCATAACCAAGCTACTAGAACTAAATCCCTCTAACTTAACCAAGCCACGCAGGTCGCCAAATCCAATAGTATTGCCACAAAACACTCGTAAAGCCTCACCTCATCATAAGAACTAAAAGAACCGAGCTTACCATTACCATACTGATCCAACCTACTACCAAGTTGTCCTATTTCCTCTGAGTTTCTTCTGAATTGCCTTCAAGTTGATACTTCTCCTCGCCATAATACCACGATCCTCAACCAAAACTCACCACATGAGGCCCTAGCAGAAAACCACACCGCCCTAAGGTCCATAAGCCGCTGTATTTCCTCTTAAGCACCCCAAAAGTACCACAATCGAGACACCCACTCCGAAAAAACCTTCTATGAATCTAAAGGTGTTTCCTTCACCTCCCTGATACTGAAATGTATAATCCAACATGATATAGAAATATTGCGAGTCTCGATACCATCCAATGTAAATTTCAGATTCTAGCCATATACAAATCTGAAAAATTCTCAATTATTACATATAAATCTTGAATATATGAGAATCTTCTAGAGAGTCATCCACTCTACTCAAATCTCAATTGCACCGCCCAAACAGGCAGAACGACCTGTGCCCCATTAGCACAACAACACCCGAAGAAGTAACCCCCCCTTAATGCACCCAAGCAAATTCTTACTCCATGTGCATTACATCCTTCACGAATAACAACTCAATCATTCCATGATTCCCATATACCCATAAAGTGTAATACACCATGCATCCAGAAATTTCCTTGCTTAAGTCATCCTCAAAACTAGCCTTTGCAAGTCATAACTGATCCACAAGTATGCCTCGGACCGAAACTAATACATCAAGTAACCATGCAATCAAATCGTCGATAGCAGACTCCCTCACTTGGCTCAAAGCCATAGATCAAAACACTCAATAACTCACAATGCCCATACCCTATTACTGCCATAATACCGCAGTGAGATTCAACTAAATCCTTCCTAAGCTCATGTAACACAAATCATATAATACCTCAAATCATCCGCTAAGCTCGCATTCATCCTCATGACAGTTCGGTCAACATCCTTAAGCGATCCAAAACAAATCGCAACACACATAATCCACTGGTAGCAAGAAACTCTCCACAACCATCATAAGGGTCACACATCCGTAGATTACCTCGCAGGTGATACCCCACCTGCTTAGCCTCCAACCGACATCTCTCTATACCTTTTCACAGCCACAACTACTACGCAATCACTTAATCTTCCTGAGTTTGAACTCATCAACAAGACATGAAAATCTACTTCGTTCCACAAATGAAATAACATGAAAGAATCTCTCAAAAACCTTCATAACTCAAGACCGTATGACACATCCATAGAAATCGAGCATCTAATAGCCCTTTTCACATCTCAAGCAAACTCTTCCTGTCACATTCAAACCATCTGAACACATCCTGCAGTCACATCCTACTAATCATATAGCCATCCAACCACTCACTGAGCCACCAGTCCCACTCATAGGGACACCACTGAACATAGAAATCCAAAAGCACATGCTCACACAACTGAAACTACCAAGCCTAAGCTGCGGTCCAAATCGGGCCTCAAGTCCTCCAGACTGGCTCATTACCAAAACACAGAAAACACATCTCGCACCTCATTCAGGGAATCCACAAGCCGTTGATGTACAGTTGATATTGACCCGCACACATGCGCATACGAGTGAGTGGAAGGAATTCAAAGAGATACGTTCAAGCTGAATCAATGCCGCACAATAAGGAAAGAAAGATGGGTAGTTTATCCTGAATGGCCGTAGCCTTTCAAAAATAGGTATGGACATCATCAAACCGATCCGCAAGACTCTACTAGACACTTTCTCATAACTCGTAGAACCTATGAACCTAGAGCTTCGATACCAACTTGTCACGACCCAAAATCCAACTAGTCGTGATGGCACTTAACCCGACTCGCTAGGTAAGCCAATTTAACAAAAATCCAATTCAAATGAGATTTACTGAAAGAAATGATGATAATATAACTAAACTTTTATACAAAAAATTCCGAAGGACTGGTAGTACAAGTCATGAGCCAGTAAGACTTAGATTTTTACAAAACTGAATATAAGTAATTACAACATCTGTTTGAAATGTAAATGAATAGAATCCGAATTTAATGCTACTAAGGACAAGTGATAGCCATAACTGAAATGCAGGTACATCTTCAATGTCAGCCCTCGTCGTACACAACAACATCAACACAAAGATCTGCACACAAGGAGCAGAAGTGTAGTATGAGTACAACCGCTCCCATGTACTCAATAAGTATCCTAACTAACCTTGGCGAGATAAAAGAAGCAAGAATTATAGATGATACTCACTAACACCTGTGCAGTTAAATATTTCCAACAAGTATAGAACGTGTGTATGATCAAATCAGGAACAATCTCAGGTAAAACCATTTTTTTGATGCTCACAATTCTTGGTTTAAGGTGTCCTGCTCAGTCATCAATCCAGCATCTAAGGAAGAAATGCAAGTAAATCGGGTAATCAGTCAAGGGATTTGCATGTAAAGATGAAATGCAATAACCATATATCAGCATGATGTGACGCGCAACCCGATCAAATTACAGTAACCAACTCTCCTAGAGCTCACATCAATATCAACCGCATGGACAACTCACTTGTTGCATGGACAATTGACGTGCTATAATATCAATATCTGAATCTACACGGACAACTCACGTGCTATAGTATTATTATCTAGATCCGCAGGGACAACTCACGTGCTGCACGGATAACGCACGTGATATAGTATCAGTATCTGGATCCGCATGGACAACTAACGTGCTGTAGCATCAATACCTAAATCCACAACGACAACTCACGTGCTAATATCACAATCCGTCCAGCGTAGTCACAGACATAACAACACAATCCGCTCGGCATGGTCACAGGCATTTCAACACAATCTGCCCGGTGTGGTCACATGCATCCAGTCCAATCATATCACACAGAAGCAAATATATAAGAACACATGTATATGATGGAAAAAATTATCAGATTTCATGCTCCTGGACTGGAACAATTACATGCTAAAGTGTAGGCATGTACAATGTGTGCTATCATAGCTCAAATCGGCAATTTATCACAGAAATAGCAATTACCGAGTTTTATTTAGGGATTTAGCCTCTTCATAACCCCAAACATGGCTCAAATAGTTCACAACAATGATACGAATATGAAATACATTGTAGCTTAAAGCTTAAAAATCAACTCTAGGTGTATCATAGCCTAAGTACTACCCCGAGCATGGATAAATTCCCCGGTGCTTGCACATGGGCTCAAGCCCTACAAAAATGCGCACCCATAGCGCGTAGATATCATAAATAATTCAAACAACTAGTGTCTCAACTAAGTTTAGATAGGATTCTTACCTCAAACAAGCCGAATTCAATACCGAGCAAGCCATCTGATACTCTAGAAATTCCATTCCGCACGCATCAACCTCCGAATGGCTCAAAACTAGCCAAAAGTAACCCAAATATATCAAATAATGCCTAAGGAAACAATTCCAAATAATAAAGATTGAATTTCTAATCAAAATCTCAAAGTCAACCAAAAACTAAACCTAGACCGCACCTCGGAACCTGACGAAACTCACAAAATCCGGGAACTCACTCAATTACGAGTCCAACAATACTAATTTCACTCAATTTTGACTTCGAATTGATGTTCAAAACTTGAAAATTCATTTTATGAAATTATTGAAATTTTTTCCAGTTTCTCTTTCAAAATCAATAATCATATGCCGAAAACGAAGATTAATTCATGAAATATAATCATAACCGAGTTAAGAATGCTTCCCCCCAATTCATGTGATGAAATTCCTCTCTAATGTCGCCCAAACCAAGCTCCAAAATCTCAAAATGCGAAATAAACGACCAAAACCTCAAAATATAGTTCTTTCTAGGCGTGTTCGCTTCCGTGAATAATTTAGCCGCTTCTACAGCGTTGCTTCTGCGACCTGAAACCCGCTAATGCGGAATCAACTGGAGAAATAGCTCTTCGCACCTGCGGAAAAACAACCACTCCTGCGACATCGCAGGTGTGATATTAATCGCGCATCTGCGCAAACGTTTGCTCCTATGCCTCAAACATCACCTTTGTGATAACACAGATGCGGCCCAAAACCTCGCATCTGCGATGCTTCCAAACATAGACCTTTCCGCTCCTGCGACCACTTTACCGCTTTTGCGGCTCCGCACCTCCGCCCATAGCTCCGAAGGTGTGGTCACAGCAGAATTCCTTCTAAACCAGCCTTAACCAAATAGTTCCAAAATGATCTGAATCCCGTCCGAAACGCACCCAAGCCCCTCGGGACCCCATCCAAATATAGCAATATGTCCCATAACATAACACAGACTTACTCGAGGCCTCAAATCACACACAACAACATCGAAACTTCGAATCGCACCTCAATTCAAACTTAAGTAAACTTTGAACTTTCAACTTCCAAAGCTCATGCCGAAACATATCAATTCAACCTGGAATGAGCTCAAATTTTGCACACAAGTCCCATATGACATATCAAAGCTATTCCAATTTCCGGAACCACAATCCGAACCCGATATCCTCAAAGTTAACTCCCGATCAAACTTATGAACATTCCAAATCTTCAAATTTCCAACTTTCGCCAATTAGTGCCGAAACCTTGTAGAATTATCCAAATGCAAATCCAGGCACAAGCCCGAGTCCAAAATCACCATCTGGACCTAACGAAACCATCAAAACTCCGAACCGAGGTCCAGTACTAAAAATTCAAACTTGATCAACTCTTCTAACTTAAAGCTTCAAACATGGAATTCATTCTTCCAAACTAATTAAGAAACACCTGAAAACCAAAACTGAAGATGCACATAAGTTATAATACATCATACAAAGCTAATCAAGACTCCAAATAGCTGAACGTAATGCTAGTAATGAAAATGACCGGTCGGGTCGTTACATTGCATTTTAAATAATATCTTGTTGAACTTGATCTAACAACCTTGAATTCAAAATGTCCTTTAGTTGCTATATTCCGAAAATAGTTAATTATACCCTTCTTTTTGTCAAATATTGATCCCACTTTTATTTCATCCAACGAAGCATTTTATCTCAATATTGTAGTTGGGGATTATTTTTGTTTTGTCTTTGACCTTTGTCTAGTTAGTTGAATAGAGGATTTTTCAGCAACTTCTTCAATTACTGGTGCACTCTCTAAGACTTGAATACCCACAGCTTATTGGTTGTCAATCTATAAAATTCTTTGTCCTTCCATTTGAATAGAATTTGAAGCACCTATTGGATTATTGGTTCAGGTTCGACTACATCTATTTCCATTATTTGTTGGCATTTGACTTGATTGTCTTGTTGTGTTTCTATGTTGACATGTTCAAAGGTGTTCGTAGAGCCAAGAAATCTTTCCGAAACATCAACAATGAAAGGATAGCCCTTGAAAAGTGAATGACTTTTTAGTAACTCTATACATGTTTCAAGATCTAAATCTTTAGATACAAGCATTCCCTTGCTTGTTCCAGGTTGATGTCAAACCATAATATTGTTTCAAACTTGTCTCTATCCAATTCAATAACTTCGAAGACCTAGTTGACGAAACCTTCAAATCGAATTGCCTCAGGTACTAGAACAAGCTTTGTTTAATAATCCAGATACTTATAGTCTACAGTCCATTTTCCATTGAAAGCAACAATAAGTACATATTGTATCCATCCTGCAAGTCAAGAAAAGGGAAAATTCAGGACACTTTGTCCTTAATATTTTACACAACATTCATGAAGTTAGGGATACGATGTCCTAAAGTTAATCAATAGAAGGTGCATATACAGTACACTTTGTCCTAAATATTTAGACAACAGTCATGAAGTTAAGGACATGATGTCCTAAACTTTATTAATACAAGGTGCAAATACATGACACTTTATCCTTAATATTTATACAATAGTCATGAAGTTAAGGACACGATGTCCTAAAATTTATCAATACAAGGTGCTAATTCAGGACACTTTGTCCTCAATATTTACACAACACTCATGAAGTTAAGGACACGGTGTCCTAAAATTAATCAATAGAAAATGCAAATACATGACACTTTTGTCCTAAATATTTATACAGCAGTCGTGAAGTTAAGAACATGATGTCCTAAAGTTAATCAATAGAAGATGCAAATACAGGACACGTTGTCCTTAATATTTACACAATAATCATGAAGTTAAGGACACAATGTCCTAAAATTTATCAATACAAGGTGCTAATTCAAGACACTTTGTCCTTAATATTTATATAACAGTCATGAAGTTAAGGACACGATGTCCTAAACTTTATCAATACAAGGTTCTAATTCAGGACACTTTGTCCTTAATATTTACACAGCAGTCATGAAGTTAGGACACAATTTCCTAAAGTTTTAACACGATGTCCCTACTTTTTATCCTCTATACCTTGCTTACTCCATGAAAATGCAATCTAGAAAAGGAAAAAAAAATCAAATCCCTTGCATCTTATTCTCTAGCAACCAAATAAAATCCACACAAACAAGCAAAGGAATATAGAGATATTTGAAATTTTAGAACTTACTATTTTTTGTGGATAATCTTCTGCAATTTTATGGTTAAGTTGGAGGAGAAAGTTGAAAGGAGGAGAAAACGTTCTATAATTTGGACGAAGCATCTGACAACGAGGGAAGGTCTATGGAGCTGAGCAGTTATAAGTCTAGCACATGAGTATTTTCGTCCGTGCGGATAAAAGTTTATTAAAACAGTGGCTAAAGAGTAAATACATTTTAAATAGTGGCGTAAGAGTAAATATAGCTCTTATTAGTGGCTAACTGTGCACTTCCCCTGGATGTGTAAGCCGATTCTGTCAGATTTATCCCCTAAATTCCGGTAATATTATATAAAATCATTTTATATTTTGTTCAGTTTAATTGAAGTACGTTGGTAGAATTTCTTACGTGGTTGAGAAGTGTGAGGTGAGGCATCGTATTGTTCCCTCGTATAATGGGTTTATCGGTTAGTTATGCATTTCTTATCTACTCATCATGTACAAACTTCACATAAGACTTTTTATTTATAATATTTCATGTTGAATGTGTTTACCCTTGGCTTCAGATAACAATTAAATTTGTATATGGTTTTAAGGACACGTGATTTGGTTTGATACAAATAAAGGATAATAAAAATAAAGACAAAAATCAGTAAGTAAATTAAGAGAGAATGGAAACCACAAGTCTAGAATAGCTCGACCTTGATTGATTTCTCTAAGATAGACAAATATGAAGCAAATGAATAAAGAAATAATTAGAGCAGACTGTGTTTTTTGTATATTGATAATCGTTTTTCTGATGATCCCTTTTACAATCACGCTACCCCTTTATATAGGGAGGGGAATGATTCTTATACAGGGTAAAAATCTATCTACAAGGTAAAATATCCCTTGAATTACTGATCTCAACGTCTTTGCTGATTTCCGCCGTGATTCCCGCCGAGATATTTACGTATCACGAGATTTTTGATCTTTCCGTTACGCAAATCTGGTAATTTTACCCTAGGACATTTTACCCTAATCGACCTCAACGATCTCATCTCGGATATCATGGCTTCGAGTTCCGTTTCGATGATGCCCGGTCTCGACCTTCGTTCCTTGATGTCTCGACCCCGGCCTATCAAGCGGTAATTCTAATCGACACCAGCCGTATAAATTCGAACCCGATGTTCCCTATGCAAGCGATCCGAATTCGACCCCATACAGATAGTCCCCTTGTTTTTTGGAGAGTAATGATGAAAAACAATATGAGCTGCCACTTTTTGATTAGGTCAAATGCAGACATACTTATGGTGCGTGTGACACGGAATTCGGTGCGTCACATCAAAAGAAACAAAACGTCACCTTGATAAATGACGGTGGCATTATGACGCATGTGGTAAGTATTGAAAACGTCTTTTCATAGACCAACTGAGGACAAGCCTCTGCTACGCTTGCAAATGCTAATTAATGCTTCCTCGTTTTGGTACGCGAACCGCCACCTTTAAGAGGGTATAAATAACCCTCTTTATCTTCAGTTCCAAAAGTTTGTGTTATTTGAATATTATCTTCTTCAAGTTCTCTGAGTTTTCCCAAAAGTGATCCTCCCCTTTGTTCTTGTCTCACCCCTGCATCTATTAGCTTCTTTAACTCTTCATTAACAATGGCAAAAACATCCAAATCCGTTCCTAAGAAACAAACCCCCTCTTCTTCTCAACCCACTGAAGATCCTGAGCCTGTCGTTGTTGAGGAAACTACGACCGATCCCCCTTTAAAAGCGTTCGTACCGACTGGGTGTTCAATCGGTACCGATTTTAAGGTAGAGAAGGCTTCTTCTGTATCGGGCCGGGGCGGACCGGTCACTAGATACATTTGTTCGATTACGAACAAAATCATCGACAGGGTGAAGGAAGATTGTAACTGGGCTTATAAATGCGTGGTGGTTCCCGCACCGGAAGAGGCGATCACCACCCACGTGGAGGACTACTTGAGTGTTTACACTTATCCCTTCATGTTGGGCCCTTTGGACCCCATCATCGTCGCCTTTTGCAAAAGGTATGATGTAACACTGGGTCAGATTCACCCCTTTGTTTGGAGAATAGTCATTCTCTTTCACTTTTTTGTAAGTAAGATCGACGGGCACCCTTTCACCCTCGATCATCTCCTGTGGCTATACAGTCCCCGAATCTTCCGAGGGGGGTTAAAAAAACTTGCTCGCCGGGCAAGCAAAGCCCCCTTCTTGAGCATTGACGAGGATAGGGATCGAGGTTAGATGAGCCGATTTGTTCGGATGAAAACATCAGACCTGATTCCGGCTGAAGACATGCCGTTCCCTGAGAAGTGGAACATGAACCGTAAGTGCCATCCCCCTATTCCAATTAGTTCGATGTTCTTCCTTTGTTATTTTTCTAACCCCTTTTCACATGGTATAACTGTTTCTCGAACGCTGGCCGCGATTATGCACATGAAAGAATCGGTCGAAAAAGTGGTGTCTCAAAGGACCTATTCGGAGCGTGCCTGGCGCGAGATATGGAACGGCCGATGGGAGGCCAAAAATCATGGTGAGATCGATAACGTTTAAATTCTACGCCTTATGTTATCGATAATGTTGTCGACTTATAACTTACTTCACTCTTCATTTGCAGGTCTATCGAAGGACGTTGAATTGAGGCTAGTGTCCCCTGATAGTGAGGTTCCCTGCCATCCCCCTGCCTTAGAGCAGGAGAAGGAGAAAAAGAGGAAAGAAGTCCCCAGTTCTTCCGAGCCCGAGAGAAAGAGACCGAGAAAAAGGTTAGCTCGTATGCCCAAGATCTCGGACTCAATTTATCCGTTGATAGACGAGTCCGAGGAAGATGAAGACTTCGAACTTTTGGGCAACTAGCCATCTTAGGCAGTCCCCGAGCAGAGGGCCGATGAAACACATCTTCATTGAGTCGAGGGCTCTGAAATGGGGGCGAGAACTGGGGCTTCCGCCGATGTGAGAGGAGCGATGCAGGGAATCTCGGGCCCCATAAAAATAATAGACTCCCCTTCCTTCTTGGAGTCAACCTTTATAGAAGCTCGAGCTGCAAAAGGACACTCCCCGAGCAAAAGCCATATACCGGAAGGCCCTTTCCAAGGTTTCTTCGACAGTGTGGAATCGGCGGATACTTTTGGGCTCGGTAATATAGAAGTACCGAGGAAGAGTCCCTCCACCGGAATGAGCAAGGCATCTTTCAGTCCAAAGCTGGTCGACAGATTTCCTGCTCCGAGTTCAGATCCTGATCGAAAGCGGATAATAAGGTTTGCCATTCCCGAAGATGCTAGGGCCCTTTCTATGCCTGTGGGGGTGGCTAGTTATCTTTGGTGTTTGGTAACCGAAGAAGATCAGGCCGCAATGAACGAGGTAGATGTACCTTTCTTGTTCAATGAGGCTCAACAAGCACTAAATAAGGTAAGTTTCTGGTAAGCTTTATCTGGTGTTCGCCATTTTGTATTTCAAACTTCGACTAACTGTCATATTTTCTCTTGTACTTGTAGGCCTTGGTGCTTCTTCATGAGGCTTTTCTTCGACAACAGGAAGAATCGGCGCGTTGTGAGCTACTCGAAGGGGAGATGTCGACCCTTCCGGCCGAACTGGACTTTGTGCGTAGAGAAATTCAGGCTTAATCGAGCAGATGGGGCAGCAGCTCGACCAAATAAATCGATTCCGATATGAGGCAAGTGAGGCCAAAGTAGAGATCAATGAATGGAGAAACAGGACGGATCTGCTGACTTTTGAAAAGGAGGCCCTCCAAGCTCAAATTGTTTCATCGGAAAACCAATTATTGGAGGCAAAAGGGAAAATCGGGGCTCTGACTAAGAGCACTGATGTGCTTCAATCCCAAGTCGATGCTCTCATCTCGGATTGTGAGGTTTTTGTCAACGAGCTGCAAACGACGAAATCGGAGGTTGTTGCATCCAAGGCTGAGGCCGATGAGTTAGTGGCCCAATACAGGGCCGATGCCGAGGTTTCTCAAGATCAATCGAAGATTTTGGTCGAATATACCAAGTGTCAAACTCGCCTATCTGTTCTCGAGGAAATACAAACTCAGGGCTTCGATCTATCAACCGAGATCGACGATGCCAAAAGGATCGAAGCCGAAGCCAGAAAACAAGCCTTCCCAGAAGAAGAAGAAGACTCCGAGAATTCTGAATAAAGCGCCTCTTTTGTATTATTATTATTATTATTATTATTATTATTATTATTATTTTTGAAATGAAGTCCCCACTTCTGTAAACATACTTTGTGCATTTATATATAAAAGTCTTCTTTTCTTTCCATTCCTTGCTGACTCATTTCGATTCTCTATATTAGAACCGATGGTTCAACTTAGTGAATTTCTGTTCTTCAAGCTCAGTTTAGACTTAGCCAACTCTGGGATATGCCTTAGTAGACATTCCCTCTCTTCGATCGATTTGGTAGGGCCTTAGCCTCGAAAAGATCCGGGGTTTGCCTCAATAGGTCTTATTTCCCTTCGAGTTTCATTAACTCGGCACGACCTTAGCCTTTTAAGAAATCGGGGTCTGCCTTAGTAGGTCTTATTCCCCTTTTGAGTTTCATCTACTTAGTATGGCCTTGGCCTTTTAAGAAATCGGGGTTTGCCTTAGTAGGTCTTATTCCCCCTTGATTAAATTTGATTTCCGGATGAAACTCTGAGCAATGTTAGTTTTTGATCAAACAATGAAAATTGAAATGGCCCTTGGGCTCGGAGACAGGACATCGGTGCAAATGAAATTTATTAGCATTCAAGTTCTTGTACAATTTGCTTAGGGGATAGATCAATCTATTTAGGTACGGTTCTTTTGACCGTTTGACCCTTACATCGATTCCTAATGATCTATGAGAAGTTCTCCCGAATTGAAGTAGCTAAGCAGTCTTCTGATATTTGAGGTCGATCGAAGTTTAGCACCAAACATTGTTGTCTTCGATATGCTACCAGTCTTCAAATCTAAGTTAGCACGTTTTCTGGTTGCCTCATTAAAAACCTTGCCGTAAAACCCAAGTTGGGACAAAACCGATCGAAGGGAAAAAGAGTGCAACGCGTGCTTTCAGTCCTAATGTCCTGTGCTCTATGGTTCGAGGTTGCTTTACTTGTTACCTGCGAGTGTTAGTAATATAAAACAAACAAAAACGAAGAATGAAAGATCATACCTCAACAATAGTATCGTTTCAAATGGTTTATGTTCTAATTGTTCGGCAGCTGTTTGTCGTCCATTGTTCCAAGCTTGTATGATCCCTTTGCGGTGATCTTTATGATGGAGTAAGGCCCTTCCCAGTTCGGCCCCAACTTCCCTTTGTTTGGGTCTCGAGTATTGGGTGTGATTTTTCTGAGCACTAGCTCTGCGATGTTGAAATGTCGAAGATGGGTTCTCCTGTTGTAGTACCTTTCAATCTCTTACTTTTGGGTGGCCAATCGAACAAGGGCTGCTTCCCTTCTTTCATCCAATAGTTCCAAATTGGTATTCATAGCCTCGCGATTCAATTCCTCGATTGCATAGTGGAACCTGATACTCGGTTCGCCTACTTCGACCGGTATCAAAGCTTCAGCATTGTACACTAGGGAGAAAAGGGTGGCTCCAGTGCTGGTTTTCTCGGTTGTGCGATACGCCCACAGGACTTCAGGCAATATCTCTTTC
This sequence comes from Nicotiana obtusifolia, assembly GCA_002018475.1. NCBI lineage: Eukaryota > Viridiplantae > Streptophyta > Magnoliopsida > Solanales > Solanaceae > Nicotiana > Nicotiana obtusifolia. The sequence continues at coordinate 123,803 of MCJB01048829.1, forward strand.
CATTTGCCGTTTGCGTCACTTAACCTCCTTTTGATATTTCAAAGTATGGTTTTGTTGGTCGATTCAGCTTGTCCATTGCCGCTAGGGTGATAGGGCGTCGATAGGATCCTTTTAATCTTGTTATCTTCGAAAAACTTCGTCACTTTGCTGCCGATGAATTGCTTCCCATTATCGCACACGATCTCTGATGGCATCTTAAATCGACATATGATGTGATCCCAAATAAACTCAATCACTTCCTTTTCCCTAACCTTCTCATATGCCTGTGCTTCAACCCACTTGGAGAAATAGTCAGTCATAAAAAGAATGAATTGGGCCTTACTTGGTGTGTAGGGGAGAGGGCCGACGATGTCCATTCCCCATTTCATGAACGGCCATGGCGGCAAGACTGAATGCAACGTCTCCCTGGGCTGATGGATCATCGATGCGTGTCTTTGGCACTCGTTACACTTGCGAACAAACTCCTTTGCGTCTTTTTCCATATCGAGCCAATAATAACCGGCTTGGATTATTTTTCGGACCAGGGATTCGAAACTGGAATGATTCCAACATGTGCCTTCGTGTATTTCCTTTAAAATATATTCGGTGTCACCCGGTCCCAGACATATCGCGAGGGGGCCACCGAATGTCCTTCTAAATAAGGTTCCGTCATCGGATAAACAGAATCGAGCCGCCTTTGGGCGCAACGTTCTGGATTCTTTTGGGTCCGAGGGGAGCTTACCGGAGCTGAGGTACTTTATGTACTTATTCCTCCAATCCCAGGTTAGACTTGTTGAATTGATTTCAACGTGGCCTTCCTCCACTACCGACTTCATAAGCTGCACGACCTTTTCGGATTCGATCTCGTCATCTTCGACCGATGATCCCAAATTGGCGAGGGCATCGACCTCGCTGTTTTGCTCTCTAGGTATGTGTTGCAGGGTCCATTCTTTGAACCTATGCAGCGTGACTTGTATCTTGTCTAAACATCTCTGCATTCATCCTTCCTTGACTTCGAAAGTTCTGTTAGCTTGATTCACCACAAGGAGGGAATCGCACTTGGCTTCGATTATCTCCGCTCCCAGGATTTTGGCTAGTTTTAAACCTGCAATCATAGCTTCATACTCTGCTTCGTTGTTAGTTAGTTTTACAGTCTTGATAGACTGTCGAATCGTATTCCCGGTTGGGGGCTTTAGCACGTTACCAAGCCCCAATCCCTTCGCGTTCGAGGCACCGTCTGTGAACAGGGTCCACACTCCCGAAGGAGTCCCCGATTCGGTCATTAGTTCTCTTTCGACCTCGGGTATCAACGAGGGCATAAAATCTACGATGAAATCCGCCAATACTTGAGATTTAATCGCAGTTCGGGGTCGATATTCGATATCGTACCCGCTTACTTCGATAGCCCATTTGGCCAGTCGGCTGGATAGTTCGGGCTTGTGCATTATGTTTCTCAGTAGGTAGGTCATTACGACGCATATGGGATGGCATTGGAAGTAGGGTTTCAGTTTCCTGGAGGTACTCAATAAAGCGAGTGCCAATTTTTCTAAATGAGGGTATCTAGTTTCAGCCTCGCCTAATGTTCTGCTAATGTAATAAATAGGAAACTGCGTACCTTGTTCTTTCTCGAACCAGGACCCCACTTACCGCTACTTCCGAGATGGCAAGGTAGAGGTAAAGTCGCTCCCCTATTTTCGGTGTATGCAGCAAAGGTGGACTAGACAGGTACCTCTTAGGTTCTTCTAACGCACGTTGGCATTCCGGGGTTCAGGAGAAGTTGTTCTTCTTTTTCAATAGGTTGAAAAATCGGTGACTCTTATCGGAGGATCTCGAAATAAATCGCCCTAGAGCGGCTATACGGCCTGTCAGCTTTTGCACAGCCTTTACATTATCTACGATGGTACTGTCTTCGATAGCCTTGATCTTCTCGGGGTTGATTTCTATTCCTCGATTCGAGACCATGAAATCGAGGAATTTGCCTGAGCTCACACTGAATGCGCATTTCTCCGTGTTCAGCTTCATGTTCTACCGTCTCAGCACGTCAAACGTTTCCTGCAAATGGCTTAAATGGTCCTCCGCTCGCTAACTAACATATCATCAATATAAACCTCATTGTTTTTCCAAGTTGTTTTTTGAACATCCGGTTCACGAGGCGTTGGTAAGTGGCTCCCGCATTCTTTAACCTGAATGGCATCACGTTGTAACATACCACACTTAGTGATGAAGGATGTCTTTTCCTGGTCATCCGGGTCCATTCGTATTTGGTTATAGCCAGAGTAAGCATCGAGAAAGCTAAGGGTCTCATGGCCAGCGGTAGCATCGATCATGCGATCGATGTTGGGTAAAGGAAAAGAATCTTTAGGGCATGCCTTGTTTAAATCCTTATAATCTATGTACATTCTTAATTTATTCCCCTTTTTAGGGACTACTACTATGTTTGCTAACCATTCTGGGTATTTGACTTCCCGAATGGACCCTATTTTTAAAAGCTTAGTTACCTCATCATTGATGAACGCTTGTTTGGTTTCGGATTGAGGCCTCCTTTTTTGCTTGATCGGCCGGAATTTCTGATTGATGCTTAGCTTGTGGGTTGTTATTTACGGTGGTATACATGTTATGTCGAGATGGGACCAAGCGAAGGAATCTTCGTTATCTATAAGAAATTGTATAAGTTTTACCCTGAGCTCGAAACTTAGGCCTGAGCCCAGGTATACCTTTCAATCTGGCGAGTCTTCTCGGAGTGAAACTTGCTCGAGTTCCTCGATTGTCGATTTGGTTGCATCGGACTCATTGGGACCGACGAATGACCTGGGGATTACGTAGTTGTCATCTTCGAGATGCTCTTGTTCACCTTCGTTTGTCGAAGGTGATGCCTGTGATTGCTATTTGACCTTTTGCGAAGGAGTTGCTGGTACCATTATTGCTTCTTCTACTGCGAACATCTCTTTCGCAGCCGGTTGCTCCTCGTAAACTATTATAATCCCATCGGATGATGGGAATTTCAGCACTAGGTGTAGTGTCGAAGGCACCGCCCTCATGTCGTGGATCCATGGTCTCCCGAACAGGGCATTGTACCTTATGTCTCCATAGATCACGTAGAACTTTGTCTCTCGAATGGTACCGACAGTGTTTATCGGCAATGTTATTTCGCCTTTGGTCATTTCGCACGCCATGTTGAATCCATTGAGCACCCGGACTATAGGGACAATTCGATCTGTCAGCCCACGTTGTTCTATAACCCATGATCGGATTATGTTGGCCGAACTACCAGGATCGACCAGTACGCGCTTTACCTTAGTCCTGTGTACAAGCACCGATATCACTAACACATCGTTGTGAGGTTGCATAATCCCTTCTGCATCTTCTTCGCCGAAATGTAAGATTCCCTCCATCGCGTAATCCCGAGTGCGCTTTTCCCGGGTAATGGATATCTTAGTGCGCTTTAGTATCGGAACTTGGGGTGCATCTACTCCGCCAATAATCATATTAATCGTGTGCTGCGGCTCTTCCTTGTTCGCTTGCTTATTCCTGTTCCCATAATGATTTTTGGCTCGATCGCTCAAAAACTCTCGAAGATGCCCATTTTGGAGCAACCGTGCCACCTCCTCTCTTAACTGCCGACAATCTTCTGTCCTGTGTCCGTGTGTACCATGATATTTGCATATCAAATTGGGGTCTCTTCGGGCAGGATCTAATTGTAACGGTTGAGGCCACTTGGTGTCCTTGATACGACCGATAGCTGATACGAAAGCAGCCACATCGACGTTGAAGTTATACTCCGATAACCGCGATGCTTCTCGATGACCAGGGGTTCTCTCGAAGTTGTTTCTCATCATGGGTCCTCGGTTGTTCAGATTATAATCGTTCCTTCTTTCGCGTCTTGGTGAGTTCTGCTTGCTGGAGTGACTTTCCTATCCCCAGGATATGGTCGATGCCGATCTCTGCTCAGTCTCGGTTCCCGATGAATATCCCTTCAAACCCTATCATGAGTTCTAATGGGGTAAATAGACCCCGAAGGGGCTCCAAGCTGGTCATCCTCGCCTCTGATCTTTGACTGGTATCGGTTGTGTATATCCGCCCATATGACGGCCGGGTATTCTATCAAGTTCTGCTTAAGTTGCTGCGCTGTTCAACTTCGAGCGTTGAGCCCTTGGGTGAACGCTTGTACGGCCCAATCATCAGTGACCGGTGGCAGGTCCATCCGTTCCATCTGAAAACGAGATACAAATTCCCTGAGCATCTCATTATCCTTTTGCCTGACTTTGAATAGGTCCGACTTCTGCGTCTCCACTTTAATAGCGCCTGCATGTGCTTTTAAGAAGGCATCTGTAAGCATAGCAAAAGAGTCGATGGAGTTAGGGTTAGGGAGCAAGTTGTGATACCAAGTCATGGCCCCCTTTGACAAGGTTTCTCCGAACTTATTCAAAAGAACGGACTCGATCTCGTCGTCCTCTAAGTCGTTTTCCTTTATGGCGCATGTGTATGCAGTCACGTGCTCGTTTGGATCGGTTGTCCCGTTGTATTTGGGAATTTTCGGCATGCGAAATTTCTTCGGTATGGGTTTTGGAGCGGCGCTTGACGGGAAGGGTTTCTGCACAAACTTTTTGGAATCCAAGCCTTTCAATATCGGGGATGCTCCTGGGATTTTAGCTACCCTCGAATTATATGTCTCCACCTTTTTGTCGTTGGCCTCGGTCTTCTTTTTTCCAGACTCGACTCATCTGGTTAGTTCCTCGAGCATCTTCATGATCCCGGAGTTCACCCTCGATCCGCCTTCGGTTCTTCTACGATTGGTTCATTTTCAGGAATGGTTTCCCGAGAAGGGCCGACCTCAACCTTATTCGATATTTGGCTCCGATTTTGCAGTTGAGCAATGACGCTTGCTGGGCTTGCAACATGTTGAAGATCATTCTGAGGTTAATCCCGTCCCCTTCGTCGTTTTGGGGTCCCTGAGTTGTTGATCGGTGTTCTCTACGAACACTGTTTGATGGGTCAGTAGTTCGATCTACATCAACCGCCATTTGTGAATTAGCATCGACCGGAACTTCATCACCGGGCGCTACGTTGTTATTTTCACCCTGGTGGTCAAATTCATTATCGACGTACAGAGGCACAGATTGTGAATGTGACATGGTTGTATTGTAACCTGAAATCAAAAATACTCCACAGAACAAGTGTAAAGTAATTTGTGTGACAGAAATTTGTATCAAACGCTCACTATTATCCTTAGCCCCACGGTGGGTGCCAAACTGTTTACCTTTGACTTCGGATAACAATTAAATTTGTACGTGGTTTTAAGGACACCTGATCTGGTTTGATACAAATAAAGGATAATAAAAATAAAGACTACATTCAGTAAGTAAATTGAGAGAGAATGCAAACCACAAGTCTAGAATAGCTTGACCTTGATTGATTTCTCTAAGATAGACAAATATGAAGCAAATGAATAAAGAAATATTAGAGCAGACTGTGTTTTTGGTATATTGATAATCATTTTTCTGATGATCCCTTTTACAATCATGCTACCCCTTTATATAGGGAGGGGAATGATTCTTATACAAGGTAAAAATCTATCTACAAGTTAAAATATCCCTTGAATTACTGATCTCAACGTCTTTGCTGATTTTCGCCGTGATTCCCGCCGAGACAGTTACGTATCACGGGATTTCTGGTCCTTCCGTTACGCAAATCTGGTAATTTTTACTGTAGGAAATTTTACCCTAATCGACCTCAACGATCTCGCCTCGGATATCATGGCTTCGAGTTCCGTTTCGATGATGCCCTGTCTCGACCTTCGTTCCTTGATGTCTTGACCCCGGCCTATCGAGCAGTAATTCTAATCGGCACCAGCCGTATAAATTCGAACCTGATATTCCCTATGCAAGCGATCCGAGTTCGACCCCATACAGAATGAAGCGTGAAATAGACATAATCAATCCACAAAATTTAAATCCTTGTAATTTAAACGTCAATTATTGTTAATTGTGATTCTAATAACCATATCTTCGAAGTATAAAATAACTCACATGAGAGTGTGAAAATATTTGAGACATGATAACATAGATGTGGAAGAGTTTTAGGGGTGACTCAACAAAGTTAGTGGCCTAATGCCAAATCTTGATTTATTTGATGTCGATTTTCTTCATTTGTTGAGATGCAAAGTTATTAACAATTTTTATAATCAATTTTTCTAATAATTCTTTTTCAATCGGTAACGCGTACACACACACACATATATAAAATCTATTTAATCTCTCTTGAGATATTGCTGGTCTTAGATAGGAATTTTTTTCAAATTTAGTTTTAAAATATTTTGTTCCACTAATGAGCCAAGGGTCTATCGGAAACACTCGCTCTACCTTCTCAAGGTAGAGGGTAAGGTACGCGAACACACTACCCTCCCCGTACCCCACTTGTGAGATTACACCGGTATGTTGTTGTTGTTCCGCAAATGCAACTGTTACATCTATTAATATTATTCTATAAATGATATAGACATTTGAAAAAGAATAAAGTCGTTTTATTTGATTAAGTATAATATTAAAATACTATGTTCTACTTGTGTTATTTCCCATAACACTTTTAATTCATAAAATAAGTCTTAAATTATCAATATCGCAGTGACTTTTATGTTTTAAGAAACTTTTGAGGTTAAGGCAATATTTTTATAGATTTTCATCACCTAGTGATCTCAAATATGTATCATTAAACAAAAAATCAAAAGTATTTTGTTTAGATGTATTGTGAAGTTTTCTTTCCTTTCCTACTAATTTTTTCAATTTTTACTTTAAAATACTCAAATTTTAAAAAATTTAATTTGTAAACCTATTAGTAGTGAAAAGTAGGGCCCCAAATGTTTTGGGGCCCAAAGTCATGGCTTCATTTGCCTTACCTAAGAGGCGACACAGTAGAGCTACAAGTGGAAATAATGGGTAAAGTGGCCAAAGATAACCAAAGATCAAAGTTTAAAACATAGGAGTTAGCTTTATGTGCTTCTCACAACACCCTTGAGTCACGAGAAAAGAAAGTCTAAGCATTTTAGTAGCCCGCATGGCGAGCTCATCACATGACTGGGTTGAATGGCTAAATGAGGAAAAGATAAAGTCACAAGCATCACAAGATCATTGCAAGGAAGGGGTCTGGTTAGGCCATCCTTCCTTGAGATTGCGTTACGACATGAGTAAACTGAAATTAAGAAGGCCGAAGGGGCTCGAGGTGGATCTAATTGCATGATCTCCTGGGTTATAAATATAGACATTTGGGAAGAGAGAGACCAAAAGGATTATGGAAAAACTATTGAGAGCACGGAAGAGGGGGCTCGATGAAGGCTATATGTATTAAATAGAATTTTAAATGATACCAGGATCATCTAAAGACTTTTACTTTTAGGGTTGAGCTCAACAACATCGAACAAATATTGGATGTTTGAAGCTTCAATAGATTGAAAAAGAATAAGCTAAGGCTAAAGTAAGTTGAGACCTAATTTTCTTGAGGAAATTTCCTCAAACTTCGTAGTTCAGAACGCTTTCAAATATGATTTTTTCATGCTCCAAAATTTGAGCCTCATGAACGACACCCAAAAATCACCTCGTAGAACATACTAACTTTAAATCATCATTCAAACAAAGAATAAAATGAATAAAACCAAACACGAGATTTAATCAAACATAAGATAGTAACATCCAAATATTAAATCTTAATACAATGTTGAATATAGAACAATAGGTCTAAGCGCCACACCTAGTCATGAGCACTTAAGAGCTTAAGTGTCACGACCCGAAATCCCGTCTTAGGCGTCGTGATGGCACCTGGTCTCTAGGACTAGGTACGCCAATTACTTACAATAGTTAAACCAGTTAAACATGCTATTTTAAAGTAGGGTTTAATATAAGTACAGAAATAAAGGTGACACAAGCCTATGCAGCAATAATCACAACAATCCTCCCAAGACTAGGTAGAATAGAGTCATGAACTCTTGCAGAATACATAGAAATATCTCAAAACAAAATACAATACTGTTTGGACAGCGAATTAACAGTACAATTCAAAGGTAAAGGGACTTCGGCAATCAAGCAGCTCTACCTTGAATCCTCGCGATCAAAGAATCTAACCCTACCTGGGTCCATTATCTCAAATACCTAGATCTACACAAAAATATGCATAAGTGTAGTATGAGTACATCATGATCGATACCCAGTAAGTTCCAAGACTAATGTCACGACCCCAATTTCCCCTCCGTAGGATATCGTGATGGCACCTAATCTCTAAGACTAGGTAAGCCTAACACTTCTGGATTAATAATAGAATTTAACCAAGAACAAGTATTAAACATGAAACAGAAAATTCTATAATTAGCCAACAATCCCAGATTCAATACAATATCTCAAAATTTATAGTACAAGTCATAAGCTCAATTGAGTTCTCTAGTGAATTTCTAAGTACAACTGTTCCAGAATAAAAATAAACTGTACTAAATAAACTTCAGAAGGTGACTCCGAGGCCTGCGAATGCGACGACAATTATACCTGAAAGTCTCCGCAGCAATGTCTGAAAAGCTATCTAATAATCACCAAACTCTGAAGTACCTAAATCTGCACAAAAATATGCAGAAAGCGTAGCATGAGTACACCACAACAGTACCTAGTAAGTATCAAGACTAACCTCGGTGGAGTAGTAACGAGGAACAATCAAGAGACCTACTAGACATAATAACCTGTACAAGTAAAATGTGAAACTAATAGAGAACAATATCAATATAAAGCTAAGCATGGTAAAATGACAACAACACTAGCAATAGAAAACTAGAAGCAATAGCTAATGACAAGGAACAACAGGTAATAATGTTGTAGAGCAAGCTGAATACATGTACCTGTATGCCACGTCATTTCCTCAAAGAAATTCTAATACCACAACCACACATAGCCCTTGGCTCAACAACACTAAGTACAATAACAACAACAATAACATGAGAGTACGACAAGTAAATCAACACAAGAATTTCTAACACAAAGAAATGGAAGAACGGGCTCACAATGAAAGACATGACAAGTAATAATGGTTTCAACAAGAATAACTCAACCATGAGTGAGATAATGTGTAACAACGATATCAACTAGGAGTAACTCAAAAATATGAGAGATAACATGTAACCATGATTCCAAATAAGTATGACTCAACGATAAGAGAGATAACATGTTGATGTTCCGGGGAATTTCGGCACATTTTGATACTACGTGCTTAGCTTTTAACTTGTTTTACGTGCAAATTCCATCGATACTTATGTAATTTTAGTGTATTTGCAGTATATCAAGTGTAAGGACCTAAAAGCACGGAAAAGAACTCAAAAAGCCAACTGAAGACAAGAAAAGCATTGAAAAGCATCGCAGAGGTGAATATGCGGTTGCAAACATCACATGCGAACCGCATATTTCACAATAACATCGCAAACCAGGACAGACCTCTGGGCACATTTTCATGTGAAGAATGTGGTCGGATATGCGACCGCATAACTAAGATGCGGACCGCAAACACGCACTTGGGAATCGCAGACGCAAGCAAAGTTTTGGGTGAAAGTCAGGGTAAAGAATGCGATCGCATTCGCGATCGCATAATTAGTATGCGCACCGAAAACTCAACCGCAAATCAAGTATGCGGTTTACAGGTTGTTGGATTTGCGATGCAGAAGGTGTCCGCATTTCTTCAATGCGGACCGCGAATCCAGAATGCGATGAAGGCAAAATCCTTGGGTTAAATATGCGACAGACATAGAAGATTTGCGGACCACATTTCTGTTATGCGACAGAAATGCGGTCGCATTATTAACATCAGGGGCAAATCAGTCCGAACTTCGCCTCGATTTTTGGGCCTCTATAAATAGGTTTAATAGTGTTTTGTGGGGACTATCTTGTCAGAATTGAGAGCATAAAGTGCTAGGCTTGAGTTATTTAATTCTTGGAAGCTTTTGGATCAATTATCTTGTACTTTGTAAGCTTATGACAATTACTATTCTTTCACTTTCAGTTTTTAGCATGAGTAGCTAATTCTAAATGCTAAGGTTGTGAACCCTAGATGGGTATGATGTTATTGGGATTTTGATATTGGATATAGTTTCAACGGTTGATTGATATTTATTTACTTTTTATTCTTCAAACAATTGTTGGTGGTTGCAAACATTAACAAACGCTATTTAATTCCACCTTTGCTTGGGAAAGCTGGGTAGAATTTGGTAGAAGTAAATAACAAACGGTCAAGGCTTTAAACCTTGTTTAATAAAATCGCTTAGGAATTTGGCATTAATTGATTGTTCTTAATCACAACTCTTTTGTATTTGGGAAAATCATAAAGAGGAAATATTACCTAACTATTGGAAAATATTGGGTAGTCAATTAGGCATCAATTGCATATCGAGAGGTTCTTCCTTTGGAAATATATAATATTGACGTCGGTAACATTATACTTCATTAAGGGGACACAACTTTGGTTTCTTTAATCATATTATTCTTATTCATAATACTACAATTAGTCTTCATTTAAACTTAGATTAAACTCATCTTTCGGTTACAATTACTTGATAGAATTACGACTGTAGTTGAGTACTACACTAATTAGGTAAACGTTTCACACCTATTCCCTGTGGGATTCGACCCAACCTCGTTGGGTTATTATATTTGACACCGACTGCTTACACTGTTTATCAAGGTGTAATTTGAGCGTATCAAATTTTGGCGCCGTTGCCGGGAATACGGTTCTGAAATTACTAGTTAGTGTATGCTTTACTGTACGTCTGATTCTATTTTATCACACTTTGTTTGTTTTTTTTGGTGTTGATAGGAGAACATGTCGGACTATGGTGATGATGTGGAGTTGGATGCGGAAGGAAATCCTTTTGCGGACATTGAGGAGTATATTGAGGATACAAATGCTATTGTACCTCCTGCTATTGGTGTTGCTACCTTCAAAGTGGAACACTGATTAATTCTGATGCTGAAAGCGGAGGGATTTTTCAGGAATTCCACCGATGACGATCCAACACAACACCTTAGGAATTTCTTGGGTGTATGTGCGATGCACAAGCAGAATAATGTCTCCGATGATGCCCTGAGTTTGAGATGCTTTAAGTATTCTTTAGCTGGGGATGCGAGGAAATGGCTCCAGAATCTTCCTCCAAATTCCATACATTCATGGCTCGAACTTGTCCGAGCTTTCTTGTCGAAATTGTTTCCACAAAGCAAGAAGTCAGAGCTCAGGGATAAGATTTTCTTCTTCAAGCAACTACCAGGCGAACAACTACATGAAGCGTGGGATCGCTTTAAACTATACTTGGTGAGGTCCCCAAACCATGGTTTTCCGGATTCTATCTTTTTGGAAAATTTTTACATGGGTTTGGATCCTGTGAACCAGTCAATAGCGAAGAATGCAGCTGTTGGATCTTTTATGGACAAATCCTTCGCTAGGGTGACTCAAATATTGGATAAAATGGCAAAGCATAACCAAGCTTGGCATTCCGAGGACTCGACAGGCGGAATTGCATTTGGCTCTCCTTCTTTGAACAACTTGATCAAGGAAAATCAGAGCGAGACCAAGTAATTGCAGAACTTGCTACGAATGTCAATGTGTTGACAAAGCTTTTCACGGAGAATCAGAAGAAGAAAGTGAATGTGGTTGAGAATGTGCAGCCGGTACCAAATGAAGATTATGAGGAGGCAAACTATGTCAATAACTCTCAAGGAGGGTACCAAAGGCAGCATTACCAAGGTCAAGGCTCTCAGAATCAATGGAGACCAAACCCGCAAGGGCAAGGTCACCATCAATGGTGAAACGACCAAAGTGGTTCTAACCAAGGAAACTGGAATAGCAACAACAACTTTTCAAATCGAAGTTCCAATCGTTATGTTCCCCAATGGGTCAGTACTCGAATCAAGGTTCCTCTAGTGAGTCTAAATTGGAGAGCATGCTTGAAAGGATACTACCAAATCAAGAAAAGTCTGATAATTCCATGAGGAACATGACTGAGTTGGTTGGCTCTCATACTGCGGCGATTCAAAAACTGGAATTGCAAATTAGAGATCTTTCTCGTGAGCAACATCCATAGCAGAAGGGAACACTCCCTAGTGATACAATTGCAAATCCTAAGGGAAGTGGGAGTGGACCAACTTCTCATATCATGGCTATCACTTCCAGGAGTGGGAAGGTACTGCAAGGAAAGAATGAGCAAGCAGTTGATGTGGAAGAACTTGAAAAATGAGTCGAGGTTGAAGAGCCTAATGTTTCTGAAGTGGAGAAAACTCCGGAGGTTGTGTAAATCGGAGATGAGACCCGAGAAGGGATGAAGGAAAAGGTAGAAGAAACATCAAACGTTCTTCTGCCGATTCCTAGACCCCCTCCTCCTTTCCCTCAGAGACTTGCAAGAAGAGTTGATGATAGCAAGTTTGATAAGTTCTACGATATTCTCAAGCAATTATCTGTGAACATACCGTTCTTGGAGGCTTTTCAAGAAATGCCTGGTTTTGCTAAATACTTAAAGGATTTGATCACAAAGAAGAGAACCACCAAGAATGAGGTGGTGAATATGACTCACCGGGTTAGCTCTATTATTGCTACAAACCCTATTCAGAAGAAGGAAGACCCGGGAGCATTTACTATTCCTTGCACTATTGGGGTGCGTTAGTTTGCAAGGCCCTTTGTGACAATGGGGCTAGTATCAATTTAATGCCGCTTTCCATCTACAAACAAGCGGGATTAGGAATGCCAAGGCTGATGAGTATGAGTTTGTAAATGGCTGATCGTTCAATCAAGAGACCGGTTGGAATTGTTGATGATGTGATTGTGAAAGTTGGGAAGTTTCATATACCAGCTGATTTTGTAATTCTTGACTGTGCTGTTGACAAAGAAATCCCTATTATCTTGGGGAGACCATTTCTAGCCACTGGAATAGCCCTTATGGATTCGGAACGTAATGAAATTAAATTCTGAGTGAACAATGAAGAAGTTACATTCCAAGCTAGTAAGGGTATGATGCTACCAAATGAGTACGAGGGCATTTTAGTGATTGGTATTGTTGATGAAGTGGATGATGCTGTTGAGATGCAGATGGAAGAACACTGCCTAGGTGAAGCATTGGCGGCTATCTTGGTAAATTTTGACGGTGATGATATGGATGGTTTTATGGAGTCGGTGAATGCATTGGAGGGGCGTGGTTCTTACTCTTATACTCCACCAAAGCTTTCTCTTGATTTGGAGAATAGAGCTACACCTCCTGCAAAGCCGTCTATTATTGAGCCACCATAACTAGAGCTCAAACCACTTCCTCTGCACTTGAGGTATAAATTTCTTGGCTTAAGTAATACTTTACCAGTAATTGTTTCTTCTTTGTTGAATGATGTGCAGGTGGAACAGTTGCTGAAAGTTTTGAAGGAGCATAGCAAGCCATTGGTTGGACAATCAGACATTTGTGGGATCCCTGCTGGAATTTGTGAGCATAAGATTCAATTAGAAAGTGGGACCAAACTGAATGTGGAACACCAACGACGGTTGAACCCGTTAGTGCAGGAAGTAGTAAACAAAGAAACAATCAAATGGTTGGATGCTGGGGTAGTTTACCCAATTGCTGATAGTTCATGGGTGAGCCCAGTGCAATGTGTGCCGAAGAAGGGAGGCACGACTGTGATAAAAAAATGAGAAGAACGAGCTTATCCCAACAAGAACCATAACCAGATGGAGGGTGTGCATGGACTATAGGAAACTAAGTAGTGCCACATGCAAGGACCATTTCCCTATGCCTTTTATTGATCAAATGCTTGATCGGCTAGCGGGAAAGTCCTTCTATTGTTTCTTTGATGGATACTCCGGTTATAATCAGATCAACATAGCTTTGGAGGACCAGGAGAAGACAACATTCACATGCCCATATGGAACATTTGCTTTTAGCCGGATGCCATTTGTCTTATGCAATGCTCCGGCTACTTTTCTGAGATGCATGATGTCTATCTTTTCCGATATGGTGGAGGATTTTCTTGAGGTCTTTATAGATGATTTTTCAGTAGTAGGCAAGACTTTTGAGCATTGCCTGAGTAATCTTAAACAAGTGCTCAAGCGATGTGAAGAGACCAACCTTGTGCTGGAAAAATGCCACTCATGGTGGATGAAGGTATTGTTCTGGGACATAAAATCTCCAGGCGTGGCATAGAGGTAGACAAAGCTAAGATAGAAATCATCTCTAAGCTCCCTCCACCTACGTCCGTCAAAGGTATTCGTAGTTTTTTGGGGCATGCCGGATTCTACAGGCATTTCATTAAGGATTTCTCAAAGATTGCAAATCCTATGTGTAAACTCCTTGAGAAGGATGCCAAGTTCGTCTTCGATGAGAAATGCCTCAAAGCTTTTGAGGAACTGAAGAAAAAGCTCACCACGGCACCCATTATTGTCACACCTGATTGGGCACTTCCTTTTGAACTTATGCGTGACGCCAGTGGTGTATCTATTGGAGTAATGCTGGGCCAACGACACAATAAATTTCTTCACCCAATCTACTATGCTAGCAAAACACTTAATGGGGCACAGATGAACCACACAGTAACTGAACAAGAACTGTTGGCCATTGTTTATGCTTTCGAGAAGTTCCGTGCGTATTTGCTGGGCTCCAAAGTAATAGTGTACACCGATCATGCAGCTCTCCGCTATCTTATGGCGAAGAAAGATGCAAAGCCGTGGCTGATTAGATGGGTTTTGCTGCTGTAAGAGTTCGATTTTGAAGTGCTGGATCGGAAAGGAACTCAAAATCAAGTGGCAGATCACTTGTCTAGAATTGAAGAAGCGGGGAGACAAAAAGGAGAGCTGGAAATCAATGATGCATTTCCAGATGAACAAATACTGGCTTTATCCAATACCTTTGCACCTTGGTATGCCGACATCGCTAACTACCTAGTCAGCGACCTTATTCCGAAAGGGTTGGAGTCTTACCAAAAGAAGAAGTTCTTGATGGATTGCCGGAACTATTACTGGGAAGAACCCTTCTTGTTCCGTGTCTGTGCGGACAACATCATCAGGAGATGCGTGCCAGAGGAAGAAATGCTGCAAATTCTAAAAGCTTGTCATGACTCACCGGTTGGGGGTCATCATGGGGGAAATAGAACGGCTGCAAAGATTTTGGAATGTGGTTACTACTGGCCGTCAATTTATCAGGATGCTAATCAGTTGGTCAAGTCTTGTGACCAATGTCAAAGGCAGGGCCCAATCTCTAGGAGGCATGAGATGCCGATGCACTTTGTGATGGAAATTGAAATATTCGACGTCTGGGGTATTGACTTCATGGGACCTTTTATAAGCACATGTGGGATGAAGTATATCTTAGTGGCTGTGGACTACGTGTCCAAATGGGTAGAAGCCATTGCTTTACCAAACAATGAGGCTCGAAGTGTGACCGCATTTCTAAAGAAGAACATTTTCACCCGGTTTGGCACTCCAAGAGCCATCCTTAGTGATGGGGGTTCGCATTTCTGCAATAAAGCCTTTAAAGTTCTCCTTGACAAGTACAATGTCAAGCATAAAATTGCCACACCCTATCATCCACAGTCAAGCGGTCAAGTGGAGGTATCTAACCGGGAAATAAAGAGCATAGTAGCAAAAACGGTGAATGCAAACAGGACCGACTGGTCGAAGAAGCTAGATGATGCTCTATGGGCATACCGCACAGCATACAAACCCCCCATTAGTACGTCTCCGTATCGGCTAGTTTTTGGAAAAGCTTGCCGTCTACCGGTGGACTTGAGCACAAGGCTATGTGGGCCTTAAAAAGATTAAACATGGAATGGGCAAAAGCTGGAGCTCTGAGGCTAGCACAATTGAATGAAATGGAGGAGTTCCGTCTCCACGCGTATGAAAGTGCAGCCGTTTATAAAGAAAGAATGAAGTTTGTCCATGACAAAAAGATCTTAAAAAGAGAATTCAAGACAGGGGATTTGGTATTGCTTTTAAACTCCAGACTAAAATTATTTCCGGGCAAGCTAAAATCGAAATGGTCTGGCCCTTTCAAGGTCGTCGATGTATCTCCCTTTGGAGCTGTAGAATTAGCATCAGAGGATGGGCTCCGAACCTTCAAGGTGAATGGTCAAAGAATTAAGCATTACTTAGGAGCAGATGGTGAGAAGCATTTGGTAGAGCAGCTGGCTCTAAAAGATGGTCCATGCCCAACCATGGAATAAATTCAGAGGCGTCTCAACTTCGTCGTGCCGCGATGTTAAATCAAGCGCTTCATGGGAGGCAACCCATGCGTGGTAACATTTATTTTTGCTTGTTGTTGTAACTTTATTTAAGTTTTTGATAGATAGTTTTACTTAGGCTATTTGAAGGGTATTTTAGAATGCAGGAGTTTGAAAAAAAGGACACAATACTGAGAAAGAGTTCCTGAAACTGAAGAAAAACTACTATGTGACAAATGCTGCACAAATGCGGTCGTATTATCAATATGCGAACCGCATTTGTGTCGCAAACTGAAGCAGAGAGTTGGACTAGTTGTCAAAAATGCGAAGATGTAATGCAGTTTGCGGATCGCATTTTCACTATGCGGTCCGCATTTCCATCGCAAACAGAGACAGAAAGTTTGGCTCAAAACGATGACAATAATGCAGTGAGGTAGTCTAATTTGCGGATCACATTTAAACTATGCGATCGCATTTGCTTCGCATTTGTACCCTTGCAACAGAACTCACCACATAACACATATGCGATCGCATATTGTGTTATGCGGTGACTTATCCACCGCACAGTAACAGGTAAAAGTCCGCATTTCCTCATTTTTCAATCCTTCAATTTAGTATAAAAAAAAAGGGAAAAGAACAGAGAAACGAACAGCAAAAGAAACTATCTGCGGAAAACTGAGATTCAAGCTTACCAACAATAGAGTTCTGATTAAAATTGTCATACTTCCTGAAATCTTCTTCCTAGGTATGTGTGCTGATCCACTAAATTCCTACCTTTGCTATATCTTTAATTTTCACTCTGCAAGTTAGGTTTTGTGGCCCATTGTAGATGTTTGAGCATTTTGGGGGATGGATACATGAATGTAGGGTTGTCAGTTATGGGGGGATGAACATAGTTGTGAATCCAAAGGTATTTGCAGTCCACAAAATCAAAATGTGGACCGCGTTTTGACCGCATCCCTAAAACCCTAGATACCTGAAGAAGACGAAAAATACGGTGCCTTTGGGTTCGCATAACTACTATGCAAACCGCAAAGGCACATCAAACACGATCAGAAAATCTGGATTAACACCAGAAGATCCGCGTCAAGTTTGCGATCACATATCTCGCTTTGCGGTGGATATGCGATCACATTTGTGTTCTGCTAACATGTCTGTGAACAAGAACATTCTGCGATGGTTATGCGATTCGCATAGTGGTTATGCGATCGCATATCCCACCGCAGAATGAAGTCTAGCTTGGCACACCTATGAATGCAACCAGTTTGCGGTTCGCATAGTGGTTATGCGACCGCAAACCACACTGCATTCATTTAACTCTTTGTTGATTCTTCCTGTTTTCTTTTCTCTATTGATGACAATGTCGCTTACATTTTACCCTCATGCAGATATGGCACCTAAAAAGCATCTCGCAAGAAAAAAGTTCAGAATCCGGTCCTACCACGTCAAAGCCAAAATGTGTAAGAAAAGAACCAAATTTGCCAAGCACCTCCCAGTCTGATGAGGAGAACCGCTTGCCCGAAGTCGATCTAGTGGCTGAGGCCAGAAGGAAGCGTGGAGATGACCTTCAGCTTTGATTCGGGGTCGAAGGCTCCAGGACATTGTTTAAAGAGGGGCTGACTAAAAGAAAAATCTTGGGTGAAAAACAGTTGAGTTTGAATGGACTACAAGAACAGTACCCCCATATTCTCGACAACATAAAAACGAGAAAATGGGAATATATCACTAGGGATCCTAAAGAGTACAACGAGTCAATGGTCCGAGAGTTCTATGCATCCTATGGAGCTTCAAGAACGGGGCACCACAAAAGTAACAGAATATTTACTGGCATCGTACAGGTTCGGGGAAAGAGTGTTCTGCAACAGTGAGCAAATTAATGAAATCTACTTCCCCGATTGGCAATCAGGCACAGCCGAGTACGATGCCAAGTACTCCAACAGAGAGAATCAACGTGGGTGGATAGCATCCATTATTGCAAAGGGGACTCCTGCATGGATAAACCCTAGAAAGAAGATCTATAAAGAGGACCTCACAAGGGAGGGAAAATTTTGGCTGAGCTTCGTCACCTCCCATTTAATACCGTCCAGAAACGAAACGGATATAAGCATTGAGAAAGCACTTCTCATTGCGTGCATTATGGCCGGTATACAAATCGATGTGGGGAATCTAATCTTCCAGGAGATTGGTGTCCGAGCAACGCAGCGTGCCACATCACTTCCATTTCTGGTCTGATCACAGCCCTTTTCCAAGCTGTACACGTGCCTTCCTGCCACAAGCTGACAAAATAGAAAAGTCAACGAGGGATATAGATATCACTCGTATCAGTGATGCTGCTTCCCTAACAGAGACCCCACTCCAGGACCTTGACTCCCAGACTCCCATATCTCCCCAAGATCCAGAGGCCTCCACTTCTACTGCAGAGCCTGCATCCCCGTCCACCACGGGCCAACCTTCATCGACACTGCCAGCCCTTTCAAGACTTGGTCTTATTGCACAACATGCCAATGCCAAAGTGGACCAACTCTTGAAAACCCTGCCAAACCTGATCAAACAAGCCCTGACTCCAATACAAACGTCAATGACCGCTCTCCAACAACAACAAACATTGTTTGGGGATATCTTGCAAAAACTTAAGTCCAGGGTTGAACAGATCGAGAGAGGTGAGGTTTGGGGTTTACCTCAGCTGAGGGAGGAAGTGAAATCTATGAAGACCGAACTCCAGAAAATGCAAAATTTGGAGTTTGGCCTAGCATCTCTCCTCCCCAAAGATGGTGACTGAGGTGCAGACAGTGCTGCACCAAACCTGGGTTTGGACTTCACTGCTCCGATGGCAGACATTGCACCTCTGTCTGCCAGAGTGTCTCAACCTCCAGCTCCTCCGGTACCGGTTGATGTTGAAGATGAGGAGACATCGGGACATTCATCAGAGTTAGAAGGAGAAGAGACAGAGGATGATAGCTCATGGTCCGACGAGGATGACGACCCTCATGAGAAGGTCAAACAGATTGCTGCTCCAACAGTGGAGGAAAAGGAGTACGCAAACATTCAGTGGGCCTTACAGCACTCGCTAGCGGATGTGGCCGCTCAGGCAGAACCATCGGCCACTCAGCCACCAGTGGGCGAAGCTAGCACCTCAGCAGCCCCAACACCAGCTCCCGTCTAGTCCAAAAGCCCCCTTTCAGCTTCAAAGGGTCCACAGGCTACTGATTCTCAAAGCGCGAATGCGCCCCAGGAAGCCCCTTGAACTCTAACTTTTTTTCTTATGCATTGGGGACAATGCATGATTTATGTTGGGGGTGGTAGCCTTATCTGTATATTTGATCTGTTTTCTTGTATGCTTCGCGACATTAGGAACTGTATAATATGTATTAGTGTTTTATGATTCTGTATATATGTTGTAGTTAATTAGTAGAAAGTAAAGTTTTTTTTTTCTCACCTTTGGTATGTCTTTGCCAATAAAATCCCCTTGTTTTTTCTTTGCCGGGTTCTTTTCCAAGGGTGTAATAGTAGAACCAGGACAGTAAAATGAAACATGTTGACCGAGATGGTGTAATTGTCTAGTATCAAACATGTGTATCTGTGTATATATTTGTATTGGGTAAAGTATTTCTACATGGATTCGGGTCGGGGCCGACCCAGTTAAAAGAAAGTACTACTCGGACATCCGGTTCACAGAAAAAAGAAGATATGAGACCGGACTAAGACCTGACCGGACTGGGACCTGATCGGAGTGGGATTCGACCGGAAGGGGAAGCGTCATGGAATCGGAGACCGGGCTCAAGACGCGCAATTAGCTCACCGCCGGATATATCGCCAAGAGTAATTGTTTCAACCGTTTCAACCATCACAAACGCGATTTGGGGAGATTCTGTTACGGATTTTATGGGATTCATCTCATAATCCGCCATTTACCTTATTTGAAATAGTGATTGTAACCTATAAAAGGGGATTTTGACTCACAACTGGAGGCATCTCAGAATCATCAATAATATTACTCTCTCTTTAATTCTAAAATAACTGCTACTATCATTGTGACAGCTCTTTGTTATCTCCTTCAGAATCAACGGTTAAGTCTTTCTTTCTCAGTATTTAAATTGTTTGTTTCAAAGTATCAATCGGTTTTACGGATCCTTAACGTCACGAACAAATTCAATTGTTATCCGATTTATAGGGTAAACAGTTTGGCGCCCACCGTGGGGCTAAGGATATTAGTAAACTTTTGGTACATCCTCTAAAAACACAATTTTACACTTGCTCTTTGCAAAAATCATCTTCTTTTTTATAGGGTTATCAGGTCAAAAATGGCGCAACCACTCCCTACCAACAACGAATCCAACCATCAAATCAGAGATGACATCATACTCGAACGGGAAACGCCCGTAGACATCAACTCTCAAGTGGCACTTAACGCTGACCAAGCGTCAGGCTCATCACATAGCATCAGAGGCGAAAACAATCCGAGAATACAGTAAAGTGGAGAAGAAGCGATCAGTTTAAAAATGATATTCGACATGCTTCAAGCTCAGCAAGCAGCTATAGCCCAACTGCAAAACCGGACCCAGGATCCGGTCAGAACAGATGATGTTCCTCCGGTGGCTGCACCAACAGTTGCGGAACCGGTCTCAGTGCAGCCGAATGAAAGCGGATCGGAGGCTAATCCCGCAATTCTTAAAATGCTAGATGAATTAACTAAGCGAATCGAGAAGGGAGAGAAAAAGATCGAAACATATAACTCGAGGGTGGATCAGATACTGGGAGCACCTCCGGTTTTGAAAGGACTGGACGCCAAAAAATTCATACAAAAACCGTTCCCATCCAGTGCTGCTCCCAAGCCAATTCCTAAAAAGTTCAGAATGCCCGAGATCCCAAAGTACAATGGGACCTCGGATCCGAACGAGCATGTAACGGCTTACACTTGCGCAATAAAAGGCAACGATCTCGAAGACGATGAGATCGAGTCGGTCCTGCTGAAAAAGTTCGGAGAAACACTATCTAAGGGAGCGATGACGTGGTACCATAATTTACCACCGAATTCTATCGATTCATTTGCGATGTTAGCTGACACGTTTGTAAAGGCCCATGCAGGGGCGATTAAAGTGAAAACGAGGAAATCAGACCTGTTTAAAGTTAGACAACGTGATAATGAGACACTTAGGGAATTTGTGTCTCGATTCCAAATGCAGGGGATGGACCTCCCTCCGTTCACGGATGATTGGGCGGTCCAGGCCTTCACACAAGGATTGAATACCAACAGTTCGGCGGCTTCGAGACAGCTCAAACAAAGTCTGATCGAGTACCCGGCCATCACCTGGGCAGATATCCATAACCGGTATCAATCGAAGATCAGAATAGAAGATGACCAAGTCGAAGCACGATCTGGTTCTTCATATGCGGTCCGTAATTTGGACCGGCCCCGAAGAGAAAATTTTCGGGAATCGGGATCAAGCAGGGATAGGCACCGACCTTACCCGGAGGACCGGCGAGTCATCTCGAAAGGGCCTAAATTCTCAAAACAAGAAAACAAGTATGAGAGAAATAGAAGACCTCTGCCGAAGACCAACTCCGAGAAAATTAGTGATCGACAGGAAGCACCTCGGTTGGCCGAATATAACTTCAACATCGATTCGGCAGCTCTGGTATCGGCAATTGGGCGTATCAAAGACACCAGATGGCCCAGGCCTTTACAAACGGATCCCTCTAAAAGAGATCCCAACCTTATATGCAAATACCATGGTACACATGGTCACAAAACTGAAGATTGCAGGCAACTACGGGAAGAAGTGGCCCGGTTGCTTGATAATGGTCATCTTCGCGAATTTCTCAGTGATCGGGCTAAAAGTCATTATGAGAAACGAGACAAGCTGGCAGATCAGAAGGAACCGAAACATACTATAAACATGATAATCGGGGGGGGTCGATATGCCACAAGTCCCGATGTTGAGGCGCACGAAAATCTCGATCACTTGAGAAAAGCGAACTCGAGACTATGCACCCGAAGGAACTATATGTTTTAGCAATG
>MCJB01048830.1:0-44639 GCA_002018475.1 Nicotiana obtusifolia
ATATATATATATATATATCAAGGTAAAATATTAACAAATTAGCGACCTATTGTGGTCGCTTATTGCACCATAAAATTCCTTTACATAAGCGACCAAAGATGGTCGCTAATTTAATTTCTTATTTAATTTAATATTCAACAAAAGCGACCAACTTTGGTCGCTTATAGTACAATTTAATTTCTGATTAAATTTAATATTGAATAGTAGCGACCAACTTCGGTCGCCAACGTCCCCAGAAATTTTTCCATACCTGTGCGACCAACTTTGGTCGCTAAAATTGAACGTGGGTCCAGATTGGCGACCAAAGTTGGTCGCCATTTTCGAATTTTCTTTGACCAGGCCGGTCAAAATGTTGAACAAAATGGCGACCACTGGGCGACCAATTTCGGTCGCTATTTTATTTAAGTTTTTTTTTCAATTTTTTTTTCTATGTTGGCGACCAAAATTGGTCGCTTTTTGTGGCAGACCAACTTTGGTCGCTAATCTTTGGTCTCTATTTTCCTGATTTCTAGTAGTGATTATTATTATTATTATTATTATTATTATTATTATTATTATTGTTGTTGTTGTTGTTGTTGTTGTTTTTGTTAAAAGGGATAACTCGTGAATATAAGAAAACGAAAAAAAAACTATGAAAGTAAATTTTTAAGCTTATAGCTAAAATTTTCGAATTTAAGTTAGTTAATATGAGTGTAACTATATTCATTTCTCTTGTGTGACAATTGTAGAATGCAATTGTTAGAACATGCACAGCAGAAGCAAGCATATAATTTAGGCATCATATATATGTAAACTAGACAATAATATCATTACGAGATTAGAAACCACTAACCTCTTTAAAACGTTGCACAGGTCCTACTTAGAGCAAGAATCCTGGGCTACAGTCTTCTACTATGGTCCTAGTAAGATCTTGAACGAAATTGCTTTGAATGGGCAAGAACAATACAACTCGATAAAAAGTAAGTCATTGGGTGAAAAATGTCTTCCTTATGTAGACTCGCTTTTCAGTCAAAAAGGGCTCCAAAAACGTGTAGGATTTTGCTTGTGCAAGTAGAATCCTACTCTAACTCTACCGGATGACTTTTTTCCCAAGTCTCATCTTTTATCCAAGTCAGTCCAGATTTTTACTAGGTACTAGTTTAGTGTACGTGCGTTGCACGTGTGCCTCGCGTCAAGTAAATATATGTGCAAGAACAATGTGCTTGACTAAGATGCTTCATCCCGATTTTGTATTTTTCTCTTATCAATTTAGCATTGATATATTTGTGATAATTTTCATATATACTAACCTTAGCTTGTATTACATTTTCAATTGTTGTAATTTAGAAAACAAACTGGAAAATTAGAGTTTATGAATAAGAAAAATAAATTTAGGGGGCAAAATATTAGGGTTATTCTTATCATTTCAATCTCATTTTATTCCCTTCTTTGAGTCGTCTGCTTATTCTGATCTCAAAAATGTTTATTCAACCCAAACTAGCATGAGAAAAATAAATAAATATTATTTATATTTAATAATAATATTTATTCAACCCAAACTGGCATGTGAATAGAGTTACAGACGAACATAAAAAATACTAAGCAACATGGAGTTTAAATCAATAATTAAAGCTTAGATCATAAGTTAATAGGATTATGTCACCATGCCAATAAAAAATTTACATGAACTATGAAGTACATGGCACATTAAAAACAATCTAAGACAACAATATCATCATCATCAATAACAACAAATTCGGTATAATCCCACAAGTATGGTCTGTAAAGGGTAGTGTACGCAGACTTTACCCCTATCTAGAAAGTAAAGAGACTGTTTCCGATAATCCTTTGACTCCAGAAAGGATGAAAAGAAAGTAAGAAAAAATAAATATATTCATCAGATAAATAAATATCAAATACAAAAATATAATGGAAGAAAATCGAACTTTTCTATAAAAACCTATCCGAAAGATAACTAAATAACTTTCAAAAGCCTATCCAACAATTAATAACTAACCATGAAATCTTACGAACAGACAAAATATTGTAATAGCAATACATGTGTAAAGATAATTAAAAGCTTTAAACCGGAAAAGAGGAAAAAAAAGGTTTTTGAACGTAAAATCAATAGGTAATTTGTCCTGATGACTTCATATTGTAGTTCTACGGACAATCAAATATGTACTTATTGTATTTGTTGTCTTCAATTTTTCTGTCAAATAAAATTTACTGCACTCATATGTTAGAAATTACAACTACACCAACATATTTTCTAAGGAAATCAATTCAAATCATTAGATCTTGGTAAATAGTGGATTGAATTTAAGTTCATTTTTTCTTCTTTGGTCATGAATTAGAGCTTTATGTAGTTGCTATTTATGTATTTCAGATAAGAATATGTTTTAAAAAGATTTACCACTTTTTGAATCGTGAATGAATAAACTTACCACCGAATATTAAATATTTTGTAAAAGGATAGCCATTCAAATGTCTACCACAAAGTGTCAAGGAGTTCGTATATAATGTATAAATCAAAACTTATTTTAAATAATTTTACTAAGAAAAGAATATATTAGTAAAATTTTAGTTGATTTTAAGTTTTTTTAAATATTTCTAATTTCGTAGATAATTAAGGAAAGATTTATGGCCAAAAATCTAATTGAATTTAAAGTCCTAAATATTAAAAAAAATAACTTAAATTATAGTTTTATTTAGTGTAAATTTTATTTTTAAAAAGTTAAAAGGACGAACTCTATTTATATGCCCAAGGCACAACGCAAAAACAAAAATTTATGGATGCAAATTAAAGTATTTAAGTTTCTAAGTTCATGCATGAAAAGTTAGATTCTTGCAAAGCTACATCAAAGGTGAAAACCACTTCGTCCTGTTTTTTGTCTCTCATACGTGAACTCATATTGGATGCTAAAACTCTCTCCCACCCTCCTATTTATAAACTTATAAATATATTCGTATAGTCAATGTCATCTTATTTTTTGAACTTTTATATATAAAATTATCTTTCAAAAGAAGAATGTATAACACTGTTGACATTGGCTTAATTATTCTCCGTTAAGATAGGCAAAATTATTTCTGAAATTTTTTTAATGTAATCAATAAAACGAATTAAAATACTTCTAAAAAGATTGTTTATATTCTCGTGCAATAATGATTGAGAAAGCCTATTAGTAAACGATGCAATAATATCAAAGTACGAAGAAGGATAAATAATACAACAAAAGCAAGAAGGCATGCTAAATCTCATAGTTTGTTCTTGATTAAAACCGAAAAATGGAGTTAATTATCGAGAGCGAATTCATGTAATAAAGAAAATAAAATTACCAGTAGAACGTTATTCTTCATATGGAGAGCATTATGGTCAACGTGTTCTTGTCATTTTGGATTGGTATGCGTTTGTAATGTCATGGGCGGCTTTCCAGCCTCGCCCCATGACCCTTTGGACGCGCCCCGTGGCGTCCTGGCAAGCCTCTCAAATTCTAGTGCCACGGTCGGCCCCGTGGTCTCGGCAGCACCAAGTGACAAGCGCGCATGTGCCTCTGTCGCCCTACCAACACTCCTTGCCGGCGTCCAGCGGCTTGCGAGTGCCAACAGCGCCGCGCGCATAGACAATGCCGCGCGCACAGACAATGCTGCATGCACAGACAATGCCGCGCGCATCCCTCATGATCCAAGCGCCAGCGCCAGCCGTAGGCAGACACAAATAGTGTTGCGCGCGCCGACAGCAACGCGCGCACAGACCCTAATGCTCATGACAAAGTTGCTGCCACTGGACTTGCTCCTACTTTGTAGAAGTCTAAGTCATTTTCATTATAAATATTGAGTAGGTTTACTTCATTTTACATTCAGTATGCATTTACAGCTTTTATAGGACAGCTTTTGTAACTTAGGTTTATTTTTTTTATGCATTATTAGGGGGGAACAAGCATTCAAACATTCAAGCAAGCAATCGTTTCTCTGTACTGTTGTCTCTCCCCCTCGACACTGCATTAGCTTTGTAATAGCTTTCATCATCATCAATACAATCAGCATTCATCATCAATTACTGCTTTCAATTCTCTCGTTGCTTACGATATTGGTTTTCCCGCACGGCACTGACAATCTAGTCTAGCATGCGGAGGAGACCTCAGTTGGCGGACGGCAATCGTACTGACATCGATTGCTTAGCCTTACATCGTCCTTCCAAAGAACATCAGGAAGGCGCCGCGTAACAGTTGGTATCAGAGCTTAGGCTCGACAACGGACAAGGGAACGTGTTGCCATTTCACCATTTCTGACCATGGTGACTCAAGGGGATCGGATCACTGTCCTCGAACAGACGGTTGACGTACTACGGCCCATCGTAGATACGGTGCCTGATTTAAGAACCAGCCTAGAGCAAAGATTGGACGACCTGGACCGCAGGATGCGGCAGGCCGAGAATGACATTGCAAATATCAGTCGGGACTTTGAGGATGACCGTCAAACAGCAGCCGTCGAGGCAGCTGGCATTCATGGCAAATTCGAGGACCTCCAACAGGAGCGTGCTCAGGATTTGGCCTAACGTGAATAGGAGGCAGACAGAATCACTGCCATGCAGCAAACCATAGACGACTTGACAGGCCAACTCAATGTTGTCAATGCTGCCCTTCAAAGCCTGCTCAGAGGAGGCGACAACCATATCGAGGGCATCATAAACATTTCCCCTGTGCCCCAAAAGCTGAAAATTTCGGAGCCAAAGCCATACAACGGAACCCGGGATGCTAAAGAAGTGGAAAATTTCATATTCAACATCGAACAATACTTCGATGCCGTCGGTCTACTGGACGAAGCAAAATAGGTAGCAACTGCTGCCATGTATCTTCAAGGTGATGCTAAACTCTGGTGGCGAGTGAAATATGAAGCCATCAGGGCCGGTGAAGACAACCTCCAGACATGGGCGGAACTAATGGCAGCCATACGCCTGCAGTTCTTCCCCGAGAATATGGAATACATTGCGCGGAGAAAACTGCAGGAACTCCGCCAAACCAGATCAGTGCGGGAGTACGTGTGGGACTTCTCCACACTCATGCTAAACATACGAGACATGGGGGACAAAGACAAACTCTTGGCATTCATAGAAGGTTTGAAACCCTATGCTCGTGCAGAGCTGCAACGACAGAGGGTAGATACCCTTCCCAGGGCAATTCAAGCTGCAGAATGCCTTGGGGATTATCATTTGGAAACTCTGAGGGATAGGTCCCAGCCGCCTGTTCGAGGGGGTTACAACGGGAGCCAACCAAGCAATGGTGGCCCTAGCAGAAATGGCAGAGATCGAAGTGCATCAAAATCTAAGACTCCTCCATCAAGCAGCAACACCGCTACATCAGTCAACAACAATCAGGGGAGAAATCCCCCTTCAGAATGTCGTCATTGCGGCGGGGAACATTGGAACAGTGAATGCCCACATGTTAAGATCAACGTTTCATCAGGCTGTCGAAGACGAGTCAGACACTGACTCTGACAGCGCCGAGCAAGTAGGTGCCTTCAACGCACTTGTTGGCTCCATTCCAGATACCTTAGCGGGAACCAGCACTGGTAACCCTGAGAAGAACATCTGCCCGATCGCCAAGAAAGGGAAGGAGAAGACGGATGAGAGGCCTCCCGTCACAGAAGAGAGGACCCTCATGTTTGTTGACATGAAAGTGAATGGCAGGCCCATTCGAGCAATGATAGACACAAGTGATACCCACAACTACTTGGCCTTAACTCAAGTACAGCGCCTCGGTCGAGCAGTGAAAAGGTGCAGGGCCGGTGTCAAGGCTATCAACTCACCACCTCAACCAGTGAGTGGAAAAGCCAAAGCAGTACCAATGAAGCTTGGTCCATATGAGGGAAGATTCAACCTATGCATAGCTACCATCGATGACTTCGAACTGATAGTGGGATTGGAATTCCTGAGGCAAACCAACACCATACCGGTACCATTCGCCGACATGCTCCTGAAGATGGGAGACAACGGGGCCAAACCACGCGTCATTCCATGCAAACCCATAAAGATGGCCGCTGAAAACCTCTCGGCCATGCAGTCGATGAGGGGAGTCAAAAGACATGAACCCTTGGTTCCGGCTACCCTCATCATCAAAAATCAGAAATCACATCATCGGCGTTAAGCAATTGATGGCGCACCACATTGCGTGAAGACTTGCCAACCCTGCCCTAAGGAAAAGTCGAATCGCCCAGCACAAGCGGGACTCTTGAAACCGTTACCTGCTCCGCAGAGATCAAGGGAAAGCATTTCCCCCAATTTCATCACAGGATTACCCAAGGTTGGGGATCTTGCAACCATCCTGGTTGTGGTAGACCGATTTTCCAAGTATGCCACATTCATAGCAGCCCCACACAACATATCGGCAGAGGATACAGCTCGACTCGTCTTTGCTCATATTGTCAAATATTGGGGTATGCCCAAACACATCGTTAGAGACTGCGATTCACGCTTCACTAGCAGATTTTGGACCCATCTCTTTGGGTGCTTTGGATCCACAGTCAGCCACAACTCAAACATTCATCATCAGGCAGACGGCCCAACAGAACGGTTCAATGCCATGCTGGAGGAATATCTCCGCCACTTTGTAACCGGGTCGCAACAACATTGGGTGAAGCTTTTGGATGTTGCTCAGCTGTGTTTCAATTCACAAAAGTGCGCCATTACAAACAAAAGCATTTTTGAAATTGTTACCGGACAGCAACCGCTACTCCCATAAACGGTGAATGCACCAAACATACTAACATCGCCTCAAGCTGCCAGTTTCTCGAAGGAATAGGAGCAAACCATGCAAATAGTGCGAAGCTATCTTGTCAAAGCCCAAGATAGGACAACAAAGCATGCTGAACAGAACCTTTGCTTTGCTCAATATCAAGCAGGAGACAAAGTGAAGGTAAGAATCCCAAAGCGGCACTTATTTGCAGGGAAGGCCAAGGACCTTCGCCTATTGCAGCCATATATCGTACCCGTGTCCATTGAAAGACGCCTTGGGAAAGCTACATACCAGGTCAACATTCCATCCTGGTGGAAAATCCATCCAGTGTTCCATGTCAGCTGCCTCAAATCATTTCGGAAATACATGGAGCGTCATCCAGACCATCATCATCACCCCACAAAACAGAGGGGAACAGACCTCCCAGCCAACAGACGCGTGACCAATCATCATCATCATCATCATGCAGATAAGGCTCCGGGGACGGCGCCAACTCAGGTGGGCGAGAATGTCATGGGCGGCTTTCTAGCCTCGCCCTATGACCCCTTGAACGCGCCCCGTGACGTCCTGGCAAGCCTCTCATGCCTAGCGCCACGGTCGGCCCCGTGGTCTCGGCAGCGCCAAGTGACAAGCGCGCATGTGCCTCTGTCGCCCCACCAACACTCCTTGCCGGCGCCCAGCGGCTTGCGAGTGCCAACAGCGCCGTGCGTATAGACAATGCGGCGCGCGCATCACTCATGATCCAAGCGCCAGCGCCCAGCCGCAGGCAGACACAAATAGTGTTGCGCGCGCCGACAGCAACGCGTGTGCAGACCCTGATGCTCACGACAAAGTTGCTGCCACTGGACTTGCTCCTACTTTGTAGAAGTCTAAGTCCTTTTCATTGTAAATATAGAGTAGGTTTACTTCATTTTATATTCAGTATGCATTTACAGCTTTCATAGGTCAACTCTTGTAACTTAGGTTTATTTTTTTTAAGTATTATTAGGGGAAAACAAGCATTCAAACATTCAAGCAAGCAATCATTTCTCTGTACTGGTGTCTCTCCCCCTCGACACCGCATTAGCTTTGTAATAGCTTTCATCATCATCAATACAATCAGCATTCATCATCAATTACTGCTTTCAATTCTCTCGTTGCTTACGATATTGGTTTTCCCGTACGGCACTGACAATCTAGTCTAGCGTGCGGAGGGGACCTCAGTTGGCGGACGGCAATCATACTGACATCGAATACTTAGCCTTACGGGCCCTTCCAAAGAACCTCAGGAAGGCGCCGCGTAACAGTGTATGCCTATGAAACTTATGTAGATTAAACACCAAAATAAAAAAAGAAAGTAATGCCTAAAAAAACCTAACCATGATAAAGAAAAATAACTATCTAAAATTCTAAATTAATCAACCTTGGGAAAAAAACTGTTATCACTTATTCTTTGATGAGATACTACTAACTTGTTGTGCCAAAACGTGAATATGCAACTTATGAACAATTGCGGCGTTAATCCGGAACTCCTGAATACGTTTTATAGTTCGTGCAATTATTATAATTGAGTAGGTTGTATTTAATATATGAGAAAAAAAGACTCCTATAAACCTAAAAGGAAAGGGAAGAAGTCTTAAAAATTAGGTAAATAATTAAATATCTATTCTTAAATATTAGAAAACTAACTTAAATTACTATTTTGTCTAGTGTGAAAATAAATTTTGAAGGCTAAAAAAGACAAATGACATTTCGCTAATGCCTTCGTGAATTTAATATAGTATAGATAGCAGGGACCACAGAAATAGTAAGAGGCTACCAATTATAGCATAATTCGAAAAATTTGGATGAATTAATTCCTACTATAATAATTGCAGTTTATTCCACTAAAAAACTGCAATTGAACTCCTCAATATGAATTTCAAAAATTCACTAACACTTATTTTAATTCCCCATGTTAAGATCACAACTACCAGTTAACTAAATTAAATCACTGATAATTTAATTTAATCAACTAATTAAATCCTCTATAATTCCGCTTAAACTAATTCATGTGACTGATACAAAATCCACCGGCCGGGTTTCACATGAAAACTTATAAGCTTGCATTAAGGGGTATCATCAAACTCAAGACCTAGTCATGGATTCTATCAACTAATTATTATTTCACAAATGCTATTCGTTATTATCCAATCTATTAAGCATACACTAACTTTGAATAGAGTTGTACCTTTTGATAAATCAAAACAATAAACAAATCATATTGATCATAATAATTATATCAAGATTAGGAGTATAAGCTCATTTAATGAATTAGAGAAAATGCTTTTATATATGTTCAGTACAAAAATATCTTTTCTCTACTTGGTCCGTTCAATATACACTAAGTATACTAGCACAAGAAGTCGGAGTAAAATCACTCCCATAATCAAGACAAATTATACTATAATCTTGTGATACAATCATCAAGATATTTTGCCCAATAATATCTTCAATAGTGAACATAGTTTATTAATTATGCGAACCGATAATTTAATCTTTTGTGTATGACTAAGACTCCATACACTATCTTGTCTACTACATAACTAAAGAACACACATGTAAAATATAATCTATTTAAAATAATAATTTATTGAATTGAATAAATTAAATAAATAATTGTTCCATAAAGAATGAAACACAATACTATGTCTAAACTGCATGGTTAATAGTATATCCCACCAATCTCCCACTTAGACTTATAACTATGTATCTACAACTCTAACACCCATTCCTTCTACATGCTTGTCAAAAATCTTCTGTGGCAAGATCTTTATAAACGGGTCTGCCAAATTGTCCTCTGACGCAATCTTCAACACCCTTGCATCACCTCTCTGAGTTATGTCCCGAATTAAATGATATTTACGTTCAATATGCTTACTCCTTTCATGGCTTCTTGGTTCCTTCGAGTTTGCAATTGTACCACTATTATCACAATAAAGTACAATCTGTGCTTGAACCAAAGGAACTACATTAAGCTCTTTTAGAAAGTTCCCGAGCCAAACAACCTCTTTAGCTGCCTCAGATGCAGCTACATATTCAGCTTCCATGGTGGAATTAGCAACACATGATTGCTTGATACTCCTCCAACTTATGGCTCCACCTCCTAAAGTAAAAACATATCTTGAGGTAGATTTTCTAATCTCTATCTAACTGGAAATCTGAATCAGTATAGCCATTGGATACAAGATCACCTGAGTGATAAACCAACATATAATCCCTAGTCTTTTTCAGGTACTCGATTATATGTTTAACGGCATTCCAGTGTTCTCGTCCAGGATTAAACTGGAATCTACTAACCATGCCAATAACAAAGCAGATATTAGGTATAGACACAGCATAGCATACATGAGACTCCCTACAGCAGAAGCATAAGGAACCCCTTTCATCTTTTCTATCTCATCAATCATTTTTGGGGACTGATCTTTTGATAGAGAGATACATGCCAAAGGGTAGAAAACCTTTCTTAGAATCTTGCATACCAAACGTGGTGAGAATAGTATCAATATAAAGTGCTTGGGATAAACCTAATATCCTTAGCTTGCGATCTCGCATAAGCTTGATCCCAAGGATATGTGCCGCTTGTCCCAAATCTTTCATATCAAAATGCAAGGACAACCATTCCTTTACTGAATTCAACATGCTCACATTATTTCCTATGAGCAAAATATCATCTATGTACAAAACCAAAAATGTAGCTTTCTCTCCATCCAACTTCTTATAGACACAAGACTTGTTTTCACATTGATCAAAACCGAAAGTTTTAATCGATGTGTCAAAACAAACACTCCTTGCTCTAGAAGCTTGTTTCAATCCATAAATGAATTTCTTTAATTTACACAACATGTGCTCATTGTCACTTTTAATGAAACCAACTGGTTATGCCATATAGATGCACTCATCAAGACTTCCATTAAGAAAAACCGTCTTGACATCCATTTGCCAAATATCATAATCGTAATGAGCAACAATGGATAAGAGAATCCTAATGGATTTAAGCATGGCTACTGGCGAAAAAGTTTCCTCATAATCGTTCCCTTCTTTTTTTGTAAACCCTTTTGCAACAAGCCTAGCTTTAAAAGTTTGCACTTTTCCATCCACTCCTTTCTTTTTCTTATAGATCCATCTACAACCAATGGGTTTGATTCCAGTAGGCGGTTCTACAAGATCCAAGACTTGATTGGAGTACATGGACTCCTTTCAGATTTCATACCAACAACCCATTTATCAGCATCTGTATCCTGTAGTGCTTCGTCGTAATTAAGAAGTTCTGTATTAGGCTCTTTACGGATTCTACCATAAGATTCTCCCAAGAGCACAAACCGGACAGGTTTTTTAATAATTCTCCCACTACGACTAGTCATTATAGGTGTAGTCTGATTTTGTTGTTGAATCACAACATCATTTTCCGAAACTGAAGCCTCAACATTATCCTCCACACCTTGCGGTGCTGGGATATCATTAACTTCTTTCTAAAGTGTAGATTGTAGAACAATTTCAGGTTACTCAACAATTTGAGGTTGCTCAACATTACTCCCACTACTTTGGGGTAGTGAGATGTCAGGCAATTACTCTTGTGCGTTCTGCTGCCTATTGACATTTCTCCCACTACGATAATGCAGTGGTATGTCAATACTGGATTCCGAGATACGCTCCAGAGATGAGTCAATAGTTACTCCATTACTTAATTCCTGTAAAACTAGTTTACTTTTAGGAATATGGTTCATTAAATAGTCCTCTTCTAAAAATCTGGTATTTGTCGTAACAATTACCTTTTTTCTTTGGGACAATAAAATAAACAGCCTTTAGTTCCTTTTGGATATCCAATAAAAATGTCTACTTCTGTCCTCAGTTCCAATTTATCCGCTTTCCCTTTCAGCACATGTGTTGGACAATCCCAAACCCGAATATGTCATAAACTAGGCTTGCCCCAGTCCACAATTCTACTGGAATTGAAGGTACTGACTTCAAAGGAACCAAATTTAGAATGTAATTTGTTGTTTTTAAAGCATATCCCCAAAAGGAAAAAAGGCATAATCAGAATAACTACATTGATTTAACCATTTCCATAAGGGTTCTATTTCTTCTTTCTGCCACACTATTTTGTTGTGGTGTTCCTGGGACAGATAATTGAGATGTAATTCCACTATCCGATAAGTATTTAATGAATTTCGCAGAAAGGTATTCACCACCATGATCAGATCACAATGTTTTGATATATTTATCATGTCGTTTCTCTGTTTCCGTCTTAAATTCTTTGAATTTCTCAAAGCATTTAGACTTACGATGCAACAGATAAATGTATCCGTATTTTGAGTAATCATTTGTGAAATTCACAAAATACTCAACACCACCTCTTGCTTGTATATTCATAGGACCACACGAATCAGAGTGAATTAATTCTCACTTATCGCTGGCTTTATTCCCTTTTGAGGGAAAATGTCTCTTGGTCATTTTACCTTCTAAACAAGATTCACATGTTGGCAGTGCCTCCACTTTCAATGAACTCAAAGGTCCATCAGAGACCAATCTCGAAATCCTATTTAGAATTATATGACCTAGACGTAAGTGCCACAAATAAGTTTGGCTCAATTCAGAAACACGTTTTCTTTTTATGAGGCAGATTAATTTTATTTAATTCTTTTGGTTGTTGTAGCACATATGGAGATATATCAAGAATAAAAAGGTCATGTACTCTAGCAGCAATGTAGATAAAACATTTATTAAACTTAATAACAATAGAGTTATTAGCCAAATAAACATTATAACCAGCATCCATTATTTTTCGAAACCGAAATCAAATTCCTTCTAATAGAAGGTACATAGAGAACATCTTTCAAAACTAAAACTCTATCACTACTAAACAAAACTCTAATATCTCCTAATGCTAAAGCTGGTGCTGGCTTGCCATTGGCTTGAAAAACGCAAACTTCATTCTCACTTAGCCGCCGCGTTTCTTGAAACCCCTACAAAGTGGTGCACATATGATTAGTGGCTCCTGAATCTACACACCAAAACATGGTAAAGACAATCGCTAAATAAGTTTCAACGACATCTAAATTCGTTTCTTATTCAACTTTGCCAGATAGGCAGGGTATTGCTTTTTGTGATGTCCAGGTTGCTTGCAATGATAGCACTTTCGTTTGGACTTTTTCACACCAACTGCACCTCCAGGTGCCAAAACCTTTTGAGCCTTCTTCTTTTTCTTATCGCCTTTCGACTTAGAAACCGAAGCTTTCTCATTCAGTGCCACAACTGGAGCTTACTGTTTGATAATAGATTATGTCGCTTGCAACTCATTCAACAATTTCGCCAGTGACAAATCCATTTTGTTCATATTATAGTTCAAGCGAAATTGTTGAAAACTATCAGGCAGAGTCTGCAGGATCATCTCAACTTGATATTCCTTATCAACCATAGCTCCAAGGACCTCTAGTTCATTCAGAAGACCCATCATCTTCATAACATGGTCCTTGACCGATGATTCTTCAACCATTTTGGTGTTCAAAAGGGCTTTCATGGCTGTTTGCTTAGCCGCACGATTTTGCTCACCGAACATCTCTTTGATACTTTCGAGCATGCCATAAGCAGACCCCATAGACTGATGCTGATATTGCAAAACATTCGCCATAGAGGCAAGAATATAACATCGCGCCATCTCATCAGCCTTGACCCATTTGTCATAGGCCTTAACCTGATCATCAGTGGCATCTTCATCAGGTTTTTCTGGGCACTTCTCAGCGATTACAAATTTGTAACCTTCAGCAGTTAGGACAATATCAAGGTTCCTTTTCCAGTCAACATAATTCGGTCCTTCTAACTTGTTTTGGTTCAAAATGGAGGTAAATGGGTTGAATGAAGACATGGTTAATTTGAGAGATATTAAATAGATCATCATTTATGTAATTAGAATAGTTAAATTCAAAATAGCACATTACACATATAACCATGCTCATTGAATGGTTAGATTCGTTAAGGAAACTTAACTATTCATGCAAAATATATGAGTTATGTGAGATATTTACCCCAT
The DNA here is from genome assembly GCA_002018475.1 of Nicotiana obtusifolia. Lineage (NCBI taxonomy): Eukaryota > Viridiplantae > Streptophyta > Magnoliopsida > Solanales > Solanaceae > Nicotiana > Nicotiana obtusifolia. The sequence continues at coordinate 13,762 of MCJB01048830.1, forward strand.
AAATTAAAAATAGGACCAACTCAGATGGAGAGTAAACTGTTAATTTAAGATAGATAAATATCATTTTTATAAACTCTAGTTTCATTGAATCAACATGTAACTCAGTTGGAGAGTTAATACAAGTAATCAAATAACTAGAGGCAAAACTAAAGCAATCATCTATAATGAACTTATCCGATGTGGAATAAGACCTATGTCAACATAAATTCATTTTATTACTATAAAATATGATCGGAAACCATGGGAATTGAACCCCACCATCATTGTTTTCTTTAAAAAAAAATTATTAATTTTTTTTTCAGAAAATAAAAAATGGCCAAAAATGCATATAAACGACTCCGAATGCCCAAAAAATGACGTACATCATGAGCAAAGATGATGATTATTTCTCACTGAGTCATTTCCGATGAACTTATCAAAATTGAGGCCAATTGGAGTTCGACAGAATTTCAGAATTCTAAATTCATAGCCTGTTTGAAACATTCTGTTTTTTGGAATTTTTTTAGGGGTTTGATTATTTTGGCTCCTTCAAATCATATAATATACTTATGTATGTTAATCCATGATTTCAGAACTCAAAATAATATTATTATTATTACAGTGTTATACAAAAAACTATTTTTTAACAAACATGGGAAAAACAACACTATTTTCACCCGTTCAAAACGCTACTGTTCATAATTATGTATATTAATCCATAATTTCATAACTAATAGTATTCAAAACAATCATGTTTTTATTAAAACAATACTGTAATGATGGACAAAAATGCAACTAAAACATATTGTCATGAAATGTAACACATTCAATATATATATATATATATATATATATAAATCCATAGTTACAAAATTAATATTATTCAAAAACAGTTACGTTTTTATTAAAAACAACACTTTATTCAACAAAAACGCAACAAAACAGATTGTCATTAAATATAACACCAATGTTTATGCATATGTATATTAATCCATGATTTCAGAATTAAAATTAAAACCAGTCACATTTTTGACATAGAATAATCATAACAAACATGTATCATTAAACAACACATTTTAATATTATTCTATTCATGTTGTATTATATTATCTAGTTAGATGTAAGACGGCGTCTGATACCAATTGTTAGAACATGCGTAGCGGAAGCAAGCATACAATTCACGCATCACATACATGTAAACTAGACAATGATATCATTACGAGATTAAAAACCACTAACCTCTTGAAAACGTTAAATAGGTCCTCCTCAGAGCAAGAATCCAGGGCTGCAGTCTTCTGCTATGGTCCTAGTAAGACCTTGACGAAATTACTTTGAGAGGGCAAGAACAATATAACTCGAAAAACAGTAAGTCATTGGGTGAAAAATATCTTCCTTATGTAGACTCGTTTTTCAGCCAAAGAGGGTTCCAAAAACGTATAGGATTCTGCTTGTACAAGTAGAATCCTACTCTAACTCTACCGGATGACTTTTCTCCCAAGCCTCATCTTTTACCCAAGTCAGTCCAGGTTTTTACTAGGTATAGCAGGGACCACAGTAATAGTAAGAGACTATCATTATAGCATAATTCAAAATTTTGGATGAATTAATTTCTACTACAATTAATTGCAGTTTATTCTACTAAAAAACTACAATTGAACTCCTCAATATGAATTTTGAAAATTCAATAACACTTATTTTAACTCCCCATGTTAAGATCACAAATACCAGTTAATTAAATTAAATCACTGACAATTTAATTTAATCAACTAATTAAATTCTCTATAATTTCGCTTAAACTATTTCATGTGACGGATACAAAATTCACCGGCCGGTTTTCACATGAAAACTTATAAGCTTGCATAAAGGGGTATCATCAAACTCAAACCGAGTCATGGATTCTATCAACTAATTATTATTTCACAAATGCTATTCGTTATTGTCCAATCCATTAGGCATACACTAACTCTGAATAGAGTTGTACCTTTTGATAAATCAAAATAATAAACAAATCACATTGATCATAATAATTATATTAAGATTAGGAGTATAAGCTCATTTAATGAATTAGAGAAAATATTTTATATGTATTCAGTACCAAAACATATTTTCTCTACTTGGTCCGTTCAATATACACTAAGTATACTAGCACAAGAATTCGGACCATAATCAAGACAAATTATACTATAATCTTGTATTACGATCATCAAGATATTTTTCCCAATAATATCTTCGATGTGAACATAGTTTATTAATTATGAGAACCGATAATTTAATCTTTTGTGCATGAGCTAAGACTCCATACACTAAATTGTCTACTACATAACTAAATGACACACATGTAACAAATGATCTATTCAAAATAGTACTTTATTGAATTGAATAAATTAAATAAATAATTATTCCATAAAGAATAAAACACAATACTATGTCTAAACTGCATGGTTAATAGTATATCCCAACAGCAACGGCATACTAAAAAAAAAAAACTTAGATGAATATATACTCCATTAGAGTGATACTTTTATGATTTCGAGAGTCATACTTCTTAACTTTAATACGAATTCATATATGAAATTTTATGTTTTTTAGAATAAAATCCATATATTTGAAATCTATAGAATAAATACTACAAGTCTAATAATTAATGATTCAAAATATTTTTAAAGCATATAAAAAAAATTATGACAAAAAATTATAATTCATTTAACTCTCGAAATTTGAAAAATATTATGTATTTTTTTGGACTAAGGGAAAGTAAGTGATTACATAAACACTATACGTGCAGCTCCTAGACATGACAGAGCTGCTATAATTTGATTGCGTCTCTAACTATATTTATTGTTCAATTTTTTCCCTTTTCTCTTTAGAAGCTTTTAAACATGAAAAAAAGAAGGGAAAAGTACGGAAATAGCTAATTTAAACTCAAACTTACTAACTTCTAGCCCAAAATTAGACACTTACCAAAATTAGTCGAAAATTAAAGATACACGTAAGGAAGGGTTCTTCCATTCAAGAATCACGCTAAAGATCTTCCTTCCTTTCCTGTTTTTTAAGCGTATCAATTTCACAAAGACATACATTCTGTTAATCACGGTATTATCTCCCAAAAAATTCTCAAAAGGAGTTCCAAATTTCACTGGAAAATCGATCAATTTCACTGTAGAAGTAGCAATTTCCTTTCGCGATTTTTCTGTAGATACAACTTTGATGAAGGAACTACGAACTACAATCAAAATCAATCAAGGAATTAGTGAGTTTTGACCTAATTTCAGCTACTTCAATGGCAAATCCGATGGAATGTTGACAACAGTTTTGTAGATTACAATGCTGATGCTGTAATAGTTACTCCAAATATAAGTTTTGAAAATTTTGTAGACGTGATTTCGAAACAACTTATGATAAATACTTCATTTAGTGTTATTGAAATCAAATACACTGTCCAAAACGGTTCTCCACCAACAGTGATACACTATAATATGGGTGTATGTGTGTATCTTGAGCTGAAAAAAGCTCTGAATTTACAATGTATCCCCTTTGTATAACATCGAGTGAAAAGGATATGGATATGATATGCTGCAATTCAAATTCTGCTGTGACTTCCTCTAAGTGTATACAAAACTTAGTTATACAGGAGAGATACAATAGCGATACAATTAATATGATTGAGTTTGGGGAAGGAGAAGACTGGCAGGATACATAATCTGATGAAAATACAATAATAACTGACCCTCGACACATAGATGTAGAAAAAGGTTAAATTTATAAAGACAAGGCTACGATCGTCAAAGTCATGAAGTACTTGGCAGAAAAGGAAAAATTCCAGTTTAAGGTGCATATATCAAGTGAAAGCAGGTATAAGAATATTTACTGTATAATTATGTATCTCAATTTATATCGTAATTGATGCTAGAAGCATAATTATGCAGAAAATAAGTTGTTGCTTGTAAGTCTGTGGCTATACACTTTTAAGTTGTGGTTGTTGTGTAGTACTGTGTAGTCGTTGTATTCATCTAGAATTGTTGATGGCAATGTGTATCACTATATATCATTGTATTTCATGTTGCCATATTTATTGATGGAAAAGTTTATATCTTTGTCATAGGTGCTACCTAGTGTGCATCAACAACAACTGCGATTGGTGTTTTAAGTCTTCGAGCCTGAAAAAAGCAAAACTTTCAAGGTCAGAAATTTCAGCAAACTGCACTCATGCCCATTGAAAGCAGATTTACGCTTAACGTCAAGCTACTACAAAACTCATCGGCAGTCTTCTAATAGACAAGTATAACCAAAATAATATACACTCCTAATGACATAATTGGAGACATGAACAAACAGTATGGTCTTCAAATTACATATATGCAAGCATGGAGATCGAAGAAATATGCAGTTCAACTACTGAGAGGGAACCCGAGCGAATCATATGAAAAGCTGCCAAGCTACTTTTATATGCTGGTTCATACAAATCCTATGTCGGTGGTAAGTTTGAAATTACAGAGGAAGACCTATTCATATATGCTTTCTTTGCACTATATCCGTCTATAAAAGGATGGCAGTATTGCAAACCGGTTGTTGTTGTAGATGGAACCTTTCTTAAATCAACGTACAGAGGAACATTATTGAAAGCTTCCACACAAGATCCAGCAGGTAAAAATAAGAATATTATATATATATATATATATATATATATATATATATATATATATTTGATGTATCATTTAAAATCGTGTTGCAAGTGTATTTTTTAAATTATACATCTGTTTGATTTAAAAAAAATTTGTATCAGCTGTGTATCATCTATGTATCTCTTGTGTATCACCTATGTATCTCTGTGTATCGACTCTTACTCATGTATGTATTTGTGTAATAACAAAGCTAACTAACGGAAAACAATCGTAGAAGCTAGAAACTGTGCAACTAGTTTTAGAAATTTGCTAATAAGAGTGTGGCTCCATCAATACATATTTCGAAACCAAAAAAACTGCATAACTCGTTGTGAAGAAGCTAATTTTGCAGCAATCTAAAACGACTGTATCATCTATGTATCAAGTGTATATCATATCTGTATCATGCATGTATCTGGAAGAGACAGTGTATCACAAACTACCGTATATTTTTCATATCTTGAATTCACAACACAAAATTAAGAGAGAAAATACCAAAATAAACTAAATTGCAACACTCCAATATTGCACTAAAACTCATTAAACCTTTATAACAGAGCAGACATCTTATTTGCCGTACAAATCTTAAAAGTATTCATAAAATTCAAACAAAAAAATATCTGATCCATCTTACAACAATGACAATATAACAGAGCACAATACAAAATGAAATTATTGAGTTCATCCTACTACAATAACAAAGGTAACTACTTCTTCCGCTTCCGCGACTTATTCTATCGACCAATAATCTCATCATCACTTTGTGTGTTCAGTTCCATCTTCTTTCAAGCATGATCCCACAAGAGAGCACCAAATCTGAGCCGGTGTGCATAGGCATTGAATTTTTAAGGAGGCGTCTTGCCCTCAATGAAATACTCGGCAAATGATGCTGCAGATACACCACAATCACTATACAAATAAAAATAACAGCAATTATTAAACTGCAGAATCTAAAAACAAAACAGATTGTGTTGAAAGAAATTCATACGCTTCGACTTGTTGAGGCAGTCCTTCAACCAGTTTTACATCAAAAGGGGTAATCAAGTTGTTTGATTTGTAGACACCAGTGCGCCAATTGATATCTTTTTTGTTTAAATAAAAATGCATATGCACGAAAAAATGAGGTAGCAACACGGAATACTTGTGCATTGTGTTATGAACTTTAGCTTGATGAGCAGCTCCACCGCGCATAGAGTCATACACATAAATGCACCTATCCTTGAAGGACATCACAGCCATTATCCAATTCCATTGTTTCGCAACATTAAATTAGCATTAAGACGTGCTCGACAGTGTGCCATGGAACATTGGCATCCAAGACATACCCTTGAATATACAATGCAATGACATGTTTCAGATTGCATACTTCACTATCTCCATCTGTATCAATAAACGCCTGCCACAACTCATTAATTTTCTCGTCGAAGTACCAACCTGTGTGGTGAATGTTACAGGTAGGTCTTTGTCATACTTCTACCTTCTTCCTCAAATAATAGAACAAAACATCAATGTGCTGAAACAAAACATAACAAATAATTAATCACTGAAGGCTTGTAAGCTTTAAGCAGCTACGTCTTTTTAAACCAAATTCACAGAAAACAACGGAAAATGAATGCTCACTACTTCTCTTGTGCCAGGCAAGATATCAATTAATAATCAGTTCTAACTTAAGAGTCCTGATCACGTGAACACTGGCTAAAATTAAAAAAAAAAAAATTGTAAAAGTAACTTCTTACATATCGAGTCATCCAAAGGCTGACCATTATATGCCAAAAGTGTAAAATCACTTTTTATCTTCAACATGATATACCCCAAGATCATAAGCAGAATTGAGTTCACTAATATGGTTCGGGTAAATTTCATACCTGATAATAGATAGACACAAAAGAGATATAGTGATTTGATATAAAATAATGCTAAAAATGATAATATATTAAGTGATTATGGAGCTACAAAAGGAAAATAAGAAAAATAATAGACATTGAATATACATTTTTAACAAAATTTTTAAAATATATATATATAAAAAACCAATACAAACATGTTTAACATCAGCTTTCCACTTCTGCAACTCACGGTCATAATAAACAGGTTGGACACCCGTGCCTTTTTTGGCGGCACAGGCTCCTTAATCTGTTCCGAGGGTGGCGTGATAAAATCACCACTATCATCAATAGGAAGTTTTCCCCTGTTACGTGATGTCAAATATTTTTGATACTCATCGTTAACTTCAATAGGCAAAGTAAATTTTCTTAGCTCTTTAGTTGTAGGAGAAATATTTTTAAACTGCAAATGTAACAAAAAGTGCTTCAGTCCTAGGTGTAACAAAGATGTATAAAAACTGTATATTTGGTGTATCACAATAAATTACAGTGTACCATGTATGTATAACCCATCAATACATAAAAGCTGGTACCTTATTCCTTGTACTGTTGAAGAAACCAGTAGAGAAGTCCTCACGCATTGGCCTGTCTGTCATTTCCCAATTCAATATGCGTGGTGTATGATCTCCGACGCGAACAACAAACTTTGATCAACTATAGTGCAACATTAATAGAACCACACCTGTAGTGTACGAGGAAATCCACCAATCCTATAAAACTCAGACTTTCCCCTCGCCTGTCCCTTACCGACTTCATTAAAGATCGAAACGCAATCTTACCCCAGGGAAAGGACACAAACTCACCACTCTCGACAAGATGGAACTCACTTTTACTTACAAATGTCTTATGAGCCTGAGTGGACAATTAGAAATGTGTTTTATGAAATAAATGATTGCAGTCTTAACTTCGTCTTCATTAGACTGTCATTTCTTCTTCTCAAAACAATCAATAAGCAACTTCTTTGACACGCTTTAAAACCAGGAAAATAAGTATCCACCAACCTATTGGGTCCACTGAAGTCACCCTCAACATGTTCATTGCCACAACAGTTTAAACCACTTACAATGCCAAATTCCCGAAGACCAAAACGTAAAACACATTCGTCATTCAACTCCACATAAAATCGATCACATTTATCTTGAACCAATTCCCTAAACATTAAAGAACGAATAAGTTGTGCCTGGACAACAACTCGAGGTAAATCAAGAAAATAAACAAAGTAGCTTTCCCTAAACATCCAAAGCTGGACATCAATCAACTTTGACTGTAAAACTAATACGATATCCACATTAGTGTATGATGTCCAATGAGTAACAGGAAAAGGCTCACCAACTGAAATATAAAGCTTCCAAGGCTACAAATAAATGACATGAATTAAAAACAAATAAATACAAACTAAATTCAATTTTAAAAAAAGATTCAACAATAGAAAAAAATATAACTGGAATTGTATGTACCTTACAAACTTTGTCAGGAATTTTAACTTTTTCTGCCTTCTGAACCTTACTTTTTTTTTTTGGTTTGACATCCAAATTCACTTCGTCCTCTACGACACGTTTTCTCTTACCTTCAACATCATCCGCTCTAACCCTTTTTCTCTTCTTTTTTTCAGATTGTCCAACAATATCCTTTCGAGATTCTAACACTTTAACACTGTCGGAACGATTTTGTCTTTCTATATTTCGTTCATCAATCGATTTCTCAACTAAAACCGGGGTTGAATGAGGAGACAAACTCATCGACCTAGTTTCTCTTCTCATGTTGCTCGATTTCTCAATTGAAACCGACTTTGAATAAGGTGATAAACTCATCGAACGAGTTTGTCTTGTCAATTGCTCTGTTTCACAATTGAAACTAGGTTCAATGAGAAATTTTTTTTAAAAAAAAAATTATACGAACAAACGATTACAAAATTTTGTGAAGAAATTGATACAAAATTCGGCCAAAACTAACAAAATCGTCTATAATAGAACATACGATAAACTCTATCTAAACAATTCAGTCGCAAAAGCCTAAAAAAAAAAAAGCAACATCGCTTCTCCAAAAACATATGCAATCCGAAATATAAAAACAAGAAATTTTCTACTCCGAATTACCTGGAATCAGAAGAAAATAACCACAAACGTTTCTTGTTTTGTCGTCAATTTCAATTTTGGTTCAATTTAGCAAAAAATCGCATAGAGAGAGAGAGTGAGAGATAGATAGAAAGAGAGAGAAAACTCGTGTCTGTATTAAAAAAAATGGATACAACATTAATTGAAAAAATTTGGATCCAAAATGACATTTGGGCTTTTTTTTAGTAGATATTTTATTTTGAACTATTTTTGGTTGGGAAAGTTCATGGGATGACAGTTTGGGTAATTTTCCAAAAAAAAGAAATTGTGGCTAAAAAAACACCAACGTCACAAAAAAGACCAATAAAATAGAGCTTCAATTTTCGACATGACCAAGAAAAGCAAAATTCCAAAAACCTTATCAGTTATATCCACCTCATGTATATTTCTCCTATCTCTTTGGATTTCATTTCCGCACATCAGCACTTAAAACACACTGTAATAACCCCATACTTCTCTACACTTTTGTAAAATCTCCGATCAAACCACCACCGCATTTCAACAAATATTCCGGAAAAAACATGGCAGCCACAGCTGCCACAGCAGTAGCTTCTTCATTCTCCAGTACTCTTCATTGTATACGTTCTAAAACATGGCCTAATTATAACTCCGATCATCTCCTTAAAGTTTCATCCACTAGAACACCAAATATTACTTTAGTATTTTCATCATCATGTGAAGTGACATCAGTTTTTAGGAAGTGGAGGGTGGTGCCGAGGCTGGCGGCTGCGGTGGCGCAAGAGGAGGCGGCGGCGCTGACGGTGGAGGAGGAAGAAGTGGAGGCGGTTGAAGAGGAAGTGGTGGTGGAGGAAAAAGGACGAGAGGGTTCTGAAGAGAGTAGTAGTGAAGGTGAAGGTGTAAATACCAAGCTATATTTTGGGAACTTGCCCTATCTTTGTGATAGTGCACAACTTGCTGGAATTGTTCAAGATTATGCTACTCCTGAGCTTGTTGAGGTATGCACTTTCACTTTTATGTTCAATTTTCAGCTTGTGATTGGTTAATAGATTAGTGCAAAAGATATGGCTTATGTGCTCGAACAAAGTCTCGTGTTAACAATTTGATTAGAAAAAAGGTACATATATGTGTTAACCCAAAAATTAGATTTGAAGGTCAAAACAGTTAAATTTCTATTTTAGTGCACTAATAACCGATTTAATTGACTTTTCCAAATAAGAAAGGTAAGAGAATAAGCAAATGAGCGAAATAGTAAAGAAATAATATAAGAGGTAAGAGAATTCTTGTTGATGGAAATAACTCCTCTTTTGTATCACTTAGATCTTGAATTGCCAGAAATAAGATGCTAAATTACGAGAATGGTAAAGTAATTTCTCCTGGAAATAGGGGTTTAAATAGTAATCTTATTCGTAACTGATTGTCCCATTCAATCCCTGCTCGTTATATCCATTTATTGCATTTATTATATGTTACATAATTGATTCGTAACTAATAGTGTAATAATGTCAAATCATGTGTAATCGGGGATTAGTTGATTCTCTCCTTATTCATGATTATGAGTGATTCTTCGTACCTGATTTGGTGCCATTCTGTTATGATCAGTTCGGATACTAATAGTTAAACACAATATGTTTTAGTTCTGAGTGTTCTTTACTCACTGTCCACGTCATTCTCCACTTCCTTCAGAACTTGCTTGACACGTTTTGAAGCTTAACTGGTTCATGTGGCCAATCTATTTTTTACCAATACAATATGAAATATCTTTAATTGTGTAAGACCTATTGGAGAAAGCAGGTGAATTTAGGTTAAACTACGCAATATGACAACATGATAAAAGTATTTTGGATTGGCTTAATCCAACACAAATTGAAACTTGAATTTTAAATTAAGGAGTATAACATTGTTTTAGAAAATGTACTTTCCAATTTTAACATGAGTTAGTTAAGGGAGAGAGTAATCAGAACAAGAAGATCACTTCTGTGCAGAAAAGTTTGAAGCTTGGATTAAATTTGACCTAAAGTTTAATACATTTGTAGTTAAATGTTGGGAAACATGTATGCTGCTATTAATGTCTCTTTAGTGCTTTGAAATACTTCCTCCTAAACAAAACCAAAATGTCCCTCCTATGTCCTAAATGTATTTCCTTGCTAATTTATTCAATTTGTCCAGGTTCTTTACGATAGGGAAACAGGTAAAAGCAGAGGATTTGCATTTGTGACAATGAGTTCTCTTGAAGATTGCAAAACAGTAATCGAAAATCTAGATGGAAGAGTAAGAGATAAACTCAATTTCCTTTTGCGAATCGATGTTTATTTAACAAAATATTTCTAACCTTGAGCTGATTTGATGCTACAATACTGAAACAAGATTTACTGATTTCAGGAGTATGGTGGAAGAACCTTAAGGGTGAATTTCTCAGACAAGCCTAAACCAAAAGAACCCCTTTATCCAGAAACTGAACACAAACTCTTTGTTGGTAATTTGGCTTGGTCAGTCACATCTGAAAGCTTGGCACAAGCATTTCAAGAATATGGAACTGTTGTTGGAGCTAGGGTACTATATGATGGTGAGACTGGGAGGTCTCGTGGCTATGGTTTTGTAAGCTATGAGAATAGAGAACAATTGGAGAATGCCCTTCAAAATCTTGATGGAGTGGTATGCATTTCCTGAACTCACTTTTTGAAGCATTTCATTGATTTAGATCACTTCTTGAGAAAGGATTAAGTTATACACTAATCGTGTAAAGATTTTTTATACTAGTAGTCAGTGGAATTTAACATGTTATAATAAGTTGGTTACCATTAGGGGAGCCTTGACATAACTGTTAAAATTGTTGCCATATGACCAGAAGGTCACGGGTTCACGCCATAGAAACAGTCTTTTGCAGAAATGAAGGGTAAGACTGCGTACAATAGGCCCTTGGGGTCCGAGCCTTCCCTGAACCAAGCACATGTCGAATTTTATCCCCCAACTAGAAGATCGCTTCAGGGTCATACTTTGGAGTTGGACTGACTTTTTCAAAAGAAATTATCTGAAAGCCTGTATGATTTGCTGCTTCCAAGTAGGGGCAAATCCAACAGTTATACCTGGATTTTCAGTATAAAATTCATCAAAATTGCTTTAAAAATTAATCTTGAACCCGTATAATTAAAATCCTGGATTCGTTTTTGCTTCGAAACCTGGTTGTCATTTCTTGAGAAAATAAATGAACGATTATTTATGCCCTTTGTGTCTGTGCATTTCAGGAACTGGATGGAAGGGCAATGCGCATTAGCTTAGCACAAGGGAAGAAACAATAAGATGGACAAGATTCTTGTATATTAGTTGTAAAAGTAGAAAATTTGCCATCAATAGAAGAACAATGTTTTATTCATGGATTAAGATGGCTAATAATGGCTTTTAACTAGGACAAAGGGAGATGTACCATTTGAATTACATCTTCCATAGGTTGAGCTTTCTATCTTTGTTTCTTTACTGCCTTTCATAATTTAGAGATATCATTGTTCCTTTCATATTTTAGAGGAGCTATTAGTGTGACTCAAACTAATTGGCATCTTCTTAGTACAAACAAATGCACTAAATAATGTTTGGGATTAGTTTCTTGTATAAATACCGACGTACATAATTATTTCACAAAAGTTGCGAAAATAAACACACCAAAAACATGTGTTGGACTAAACATGCTTTATTTTCTATTTTTTCTTTAATAATTAACTATGATTCACAAATTGAGGTGGCAGATTAATGAGAGTTGCTATGGTGTCATCATCACCTTTTAATAACTGAAATACTTAAATTCGTGCACTGTACTTTTGGAAAAGTAATGTGGACACATTGAAAAGGATAATAGATACGCAATTTGATTGCATCTTGGTTATAACAATCAAGGATGGGAAAGAAATTTGCGATTGTCCTTCAAAAAGATAGACAGTTAAATAGAACATAATAAACGATCCAGGTATTGACTTTAACTTTAAACTTAATCTAAATAATAAACTCTGAGATTTTGATACTCGTAAAAATTAATTTTAGTAATTCTTCCACATTAAAAGTAGTATTCAACGTTTATTCATCGTTTTATTATTCAAGTGATATGTTTTATCTAAATACGCAAGTTTAGATTTTATCCTATAACAATCTAGAATTGATTCACACAATTAGATTCACTTCAAATTAACAACTAAGTAACTACACTAACAAAACATGATTAGTCTGCTAAAGCTGATTAGATTATATCAAACTTACATATATCCTAAATAAGGAATAAATCTTAGTTCCTATTGAAGATTTATATATATATCTATAACATAAAATTGGACTAGAGGAACAAAAAAGTCCGTGCTATACTTTTGAGTTTTGTCATTTTTATTGTAGATTCTTCAAACATCACATTAAAAGAATTTTTAAAATATACTTAAAAATTTGTATGTCGATAAACGAAAATAAAAAACATTTAATATGAATGATGCTCGAAAAATTAAGTACGAAGCAAATCCAAATGAAACAAGATGAAATCCTCCAATACCGTTATTCATTATCACGCTTTATACTCTAAATTTTTCGTAATTAAACTTTGTGTACTTCTTGTTAATAATGTATATAGCCGATATGGTTCAAGAGAACTAGGATCGCTTCCTACCTTGCTTGCTCTCTTCCCTGCCCTGCTCTCGTGGCATGTTATTTATTTTCAAAAAATAAATTCTATTTTATCTCGTACCGTTTCATTTAAGTGCTTCCTTGCTTTATCCTACAAAAATAAACGTTGATAGATATTGTTTGATCCTACTCATACCTTACCTCGTTTTGCCTCCGTCTCACCCCCATTGCCTACTTCAGTTAACTGCTTTCTTGTTCCACCCCGCTAAAAATAATATATTACTAATAGATATTGATAGTTGCCCATCTTACTCAAGCCTTATTCCGTTTTGCATTCTTTTCACCCCATTGCCACTTCATTTAAGTACTTTTTTATTCCACCTCGCTTAGAACAATACATTACTAATAGATATCAATAGTTGTCCGATTTTACTCATGCCTTATTCCGTTTTGTTTACGTCTCGCTCCATTGCCCGTTTTACTAAGTACTTCTTTGTTCCATCCCGCTAAGAACAATATATTATTAATAAATATCAATAGTTGTCTGATCTTACTTATAGCTTACCCTGTTTTGCTTCTGTCTTTCTCTATATCCATTTCATTTAAGTGTTTCCTTATTCCATCCCGTTAAGAACAATATGTTACTATTAATAAATATCGATAGTCATCGGATCTTACTCATGCCTTACTTCGTTTTACTCCTTGCCCCATTGCCATCTCCACCAACTAGGCAACTAGGACGAACGTCACACTATTAGATAATCCTAAGCAAAACAAATACTTCAGAAAAAAAAAAGAAAAAAGAAGCCTATCAATGAGGTCTAAATCAACGGTTGAAAACGTGCGGACATTTACCCAACCAATAAAAAACCAGCAGCAAAACCGTGCAAAACACAGCTGTTTATTAAGATGCGCATGTTTTCTCACCAACCTACAAAATCCTCCTTATTCTAACGCGTCAGCAGCTCTTTCTCTCTCTAAGCATTAGACCAGTGGTCACGAGCCCTCACTTCTTCACTCCATTTTTTTCTCTCTCTAGGAAGTGATTTAACTCGTGGGTGACGAACTCAGTGCCTATTGCTGCTGTTAGTGGAAAGTAACGGAATATATATATACACACGCTCTTCTTCTGCTGCTGCTATTTTGCTTGCGGCAATGTGAATGTTGAATGTGTGAAATCTAGGGTTTGTGGATTGTGGATTTCAGATCTTTTGCAGATCTAGGGTTTTGGATTCTCATTTCATTGGATTTGCTTAGTTCGTTTCTGCCGCCGCCGTTGCCACCGTGTTTTACTCGATGGCGACGCCTTTTCACTTGCCAGTCACTGCGGCTCAGGTCTCTCTTTCGCTCTCTTTTAACTTGCCAGTCACTTGACTGATGAAAAACTATTTAAGTTCTTACCGTTTCTTCCTTGTCTTTCATTCGTAGGGCAGTTGAATAGAGTGTCAAGGCATTCCTTTTGTTCTAATTTTTATTTCCGTGTGTGTGTTTATTCATTTGTAAAGCAGTTGAGCAGAGCGGAGGAACGTTTGTTTGTTTGTGTGTAGCTTTAGCTTTTGCTGTTTGGACTTTTGATATCTGTGGTTATATATGGATGGATTTAACTTGCATACAGCCCCTTAAAATGATAAGGATAATAATCCAGAGATAAATTGTTGGATTATGTAATTTCATGTTCGGTTGAATTTTTATTTCCGTTACAAGTAATCCCAATGAATTTTAATTTCCAGTATAAGTAAATCCCGGATTAGCTATATCACAATTTTGGTATTATTTTTATACCATGTGTGGGATAACAATTTCGAGATAGATTAAGTCTTTTCTGTTATTAATGAAACCGAAAGAAAGAAAAAAACGAGAGCTTTTTGTATAGATCGAGACTTGTAGCTTGATTCCTTACTCATTCCGTACTAGGAAGAATTGCAGGAAACCGTTTGATAAACACATCTTCCTATTTCTTTCTCAATGATATCAGACGAGCTAATCACGGGATAAAACATCAAATGACAAAAGTGCCCTTCTTTGAAGTTAAAATTGGAAATTAAAGTCTATCCAAGTTTATCTATTGTGAGCAAATACACGTTTTATGTTATACCCTGTATATCCCATTTTTAATCCAATAAGTCAAACATATACCAAAAAAGTATATCCACTAAATAATTGTTATTGTTTAATCTGTACGTTATAACCCCCTCATTATAATCCCGGTATAACCATTTTCCAAACCATACAACTCCTGACGTTGTAAACTAATTTACACATTCATTTTAGTTTTATCTGCTGTTAAACATGAGGTGCCCTGTTTTGCTAGTAACCAATCCATGTTGAACTGGCTTTTAAGTGTCTTGACAGTGTAAAATTTTTTTACAATGTCAATGTATGAAGTTAAATTCTATATGGATATGCGTATCTACATCCACTTTTGAGAGATATAGAAACTACTAGAGGTAAATATTTTTGTTTTGCTTATTTTCCCTTTAAATGCACCTGTATATAGTTGGAATACTATAGTGATTGAATGTCCTAAAAAGGGACAAATTTTCTGAAAAGAGGTGCAATCTCTAGTATTCAATGCAAACATTTAAGAATATAATGCAATGGAAACAAATACGATATATAGGCAATACCAACTAGATAAGGATAAATTGTCCCAAAAAAGAAAAACTTGTTTAGGAGTAACCAATTAAGGGTTAGTTGTTTTTGTTGCACTTACATTAGGTTAGGTAAGGATGTGTGAGATTTAGAGAACCTTTAGTTGTATAGAGCCCTACTTTGTCTTAGAAGGCAAATTACTTATCAGTGCTCGAATGAAATGAGCCTAAATAGAGCGCAATATATGGTGGACTCATATTGCTGATCCCAACTAGTTTGGGATTGAAGGATTCTGATTGATCTATTGTTTTTAATGGCTGGGATTTGAATTTCATTTGTTTGGGGTTTCGGTAATGTTTCAGGTCGGGACGTACTTCGTGGGCCAGTATTATCAGATGTTACAGACCCAACCCGATTTTGTTCACCAGTTCTACGGTGATGCTAGTACTGTGCTTCGAATTGATTCCAGCACCAGGGAGACTGCTTCAGGGATGCTGGTATTTTATCTAAAGTGCCTTACTTCTTTGTACTTTCTTATGAGTAAAACCTTCTTTTTAGTTACTTCTCAATTAAGTGTTTTTGGTTGTTTGCCTTGGAATTTGTTTAATTTATGCCAGAGTTTGGCTGATCCAAGTTTATTCAATTTACACTGGTGAAAACCAAGTTGAAATCTCTTATTCTTGTGCTTTTACAATTTGTTTGGCTTCAAATAGATCAACAGCAGAAGCCAAAACATTAAACTAAAGTACTCTCCAAGTTGTCCATCCATTGAGTTGGACATTAAATGCACATAGATTACTTATGATTAATTTTCTTGATTTTGTTGCTCTAGATGTGTTGTACAGGGCTGATTTTAACATTCGACCAGCACCCTTTTGATTTTGTTTAGCTTTTTCAGTTGTCATGTGCTAATTGAAGCTTATTACTAATGTATGACTAATTATTGTCTAGAGTAATTCACTCATTATTAGTACTATATGGGATATAATTGAGCTAACCAATGATTGTTTGATCTTGCTCAATACATGTTCTTAACTGGAGCATGGTTCTGTGGTCATCTCTATGATGTCCTTAAGGTCCAGATTAGCTTTCAGGAGTTCTTCCATGAAGTTAAACCCTGTTCTAAAACAAAGCTCTAATATGGAAAACTATCTGCTGAGTGCAGCTTTCACTTCCATGGTCTAGGTATTTAGGTTAAAGTCAGTCTTTCTGAAACACAAATATGGAAGCTATGTCCATCAAGTTCTCTGTTTCCCCAGTCAGCTGCATCAGTGGTTTTTCTCTGTCCTCTAGAAGTTGAAAGCTGAAAGAAGTGGCATTGTGTATATTGTTCAATCCCCCACCACTCCCTTTTTATGTCAAGTGAGTCCCAGAATGTACACTTCTATCAAAGGAACTCCATTTTGCTGGTGTCTTGAATTCCTTCTTAGTATCATCACCAGTGAGTTACTTCATAAAAAGAATCACAAGTACCAATGAGTTGACTCTATTACTAATAAAAGTAAAAGATTTTCTAATAGACAAAAGAGAAAAGCTATATCTTTGAACGCCTGTTCAAAAAGAAAAGCTTTATCATTGAACAACTTCTATTCCAGTATAATAAAACTTCAGGTCATTTTCAACTAGCTAATAAAATGGTTCATGATCTGTCATGTTCCTTTGGCCCCAATATGATTTATTCTGCTCTTTTTCATTGTTCTTTCTGTGATTTTGTGCAGCAAATCCACACCCTCGTCATGTCGCTCCATTATACTGGGATAGAGATTAAAACACTGCATTCCTTGGAATCATGGAATGGCGGTGTCCTAGTGATGGTTTCAGGTTCTGTCCACGTGAAAGGTATCAACAGGAGTAGGAAGTTCGTACAAACATTTTTCCTTGCACCCCAGGAAAAGGGATACTTTGTCCTCAATGACATCTTTCACTATGTTGATGAGGAACAAATTCTTCAGCATCCGGTGCCCTATCTAGGGCAGACTAGCCTCGATTCCAAGCTGAATGTCTCCGCTACAATTCAAGAGCAAGGTATGAGTTCAATCTTCAAGCTTTTCATCCTAAGATATGTCTGATGGGTAGATCCTCTCACTTATTGGTGTTTCTATTACTCTCTCTCTTTCTCTCTCCCTCCCTCCCTCCCCTCTCTCTTTCAATAAAAAGAAGAAATTATTTAGTGTACTGTTAAGGTCTTTCTCTTTCTTAGCTTTTTCGGAGGAGGAGAGCGAGAGTGTTGGGGTGTGTAAGTAGGAGCAGGACCATGCAGCAAGGGGGAGCATGGTAAATGATTCACCCTAGCTAAGTTGTCGTAGGGAAGAATACTTCTTTTGATGAAGTAGGGGAGAATACTTCTAGTTGCTCTGAAAGCCAAAGCTTACTAATTTCCCAATTGTCATATTTTTTTTTCCTGGTGAGAAGTTTTAGTGATATGCTATTAATTGGTGTTGTTTCTTTATGTAACCCACACTCTTAGGTGATTAACTTGAAGGAAAAGTTGAAGAAAAATACTACTACTCGTTTTTCAATAGCTATAACTTGGCAAAAAGATTGCACTTTGAAACATCTCTATTTTTTTGAAATGGTAAAGTTTAACATCTTTAATTTGTTTAGTACACAGGGTAGAAGTAAAGATATCCCAAAAGGTTTTTGTACTTCTTTGTAGTAGTTTGTCTAGAAAATATTAAATAGAAAGACAAAAAGATGTGTGGAGATGGTCCTAATCCTAGCGAAAATGATGACAGGAAAGCATCGAACTGGAGCTTTCCAGAATAGGCTTCCCTTTGAAGCACCTTCAAGAAGCGTTCCGCGATATAGATGCTAAAAGCTAAAGCTCTAGTTGCTTGTACAGGTTGTAATTATGCACTAATCACTAAACATTTGCGTCCTACCTAACAGGAAAGGTCTCACATCAGCATGTTGAGTGTTGTTTATAGTTTGTCTATGTCATAATCTCACATTCTATGCTGAGGAAATATCCTGTCCGCCTTTTGTTAGGTTCTTAAATGTCGATGCAACTGAAAAAAGACTTGGAAGTCAGTTTCTCAGCAATTTTGTGTACTAATGCTGCAGTACTATAATATAACTTGTCAAAAAGAAAATGTCCTTATTTAAAAGATTACTGGTGGTTTCTGCAGTACCCAACTACATGCTTGGTGGAGAAATCCAGGCAAGGGAGTTTGCTGCTGCTCCTAAAATTCAAGATAATGGGCCTGTCAATAACTACAGTTTTCCGGACGAACGGCTACAACATGTCCCTGAAGCCGAGAAGATCCTTGAAGATAATTTTGCAGCACAGTCAAACGGCTCACTACAAAGTACAATTAATGCAGTACAAGAACATTTATCCAGTCCTATTGAGGAACCAGTTGCAGAGCCCCAAAAGCACACTTATGCTTCTATTGTATGCCGTTACCTTTACCTTCTGACAGTTACATTCTCATATTGTCTTGAGTATGCTTTTGCGATGAACTAATTTTATTTGCCTGATTCTAAATTGGAAGTTACAGGTTACTAAAGGGCAGTCTGCACAAGGAGGACCAGCCCAGTCTTCTTACAACAAACCTACACCCCCTCCTTCAGAGTGGCAACATGCGCCAGAGCCTCCTGCTCTGTCATCGGTTCCATCGACTAATGCTATTGAGAGGTCTATAACAGAGGCAACAGAAGAGGCTTCAGCTGTGGAAGATGAAGGTTAGTTTCTCGTACCTTGGTACAATGTGCTCATCCTATCTTCTCAGGAATGTGTATTCTTTTCTTAAGGGACCTCATTTGCGTGATATGCTTACATGATTTTCCTTTTTGAACTTTCCGCAGTTGAAGTCAAGTCTGTGTATGTCAAAAATGTACCTACAACGATGGCAGCTTATGAAATCGAGGAGGAATTCAAAAAGTTTGGTAAACTAAAGCCTGATGCTGTTGCCATTAGAACGCGAAAGGTTTCTTCTATCATCTTTCTTTTGTCTACTCCTGAATCTAGGTTAGGTCAATATAAAGCTCATCTGGAGTTTGATATGATGCAGGACATTGATGTGTGCTATGCATTTGTCGAATTTGAAGATGTAACTGGTGTTCAGAATGCAATTGAGGTTTGAACTAACATTTCAAAATTTGATCAAATCTTTAATTATACCTCTTGTGTTTAGGTTTCAGTACTCTATCCATAAGTTCTTCATTTCCGCCTGGTGCTTCTAGATGTGTTCCTCGCCAGTTATGTTGCTATTATTACTCCCTCCATCTTGATTTTAATGATGCGATACGAATACCATGATAATTAGGAAATAAAAGTACAAATATTACCCATGGACAGAACCGGGATAAGCATGACTTTGTTCGGTAATTTCCATTGCTAATTGAGCATCGTGATTGCCTTCTGCCGTGCTAAAGTAAAGTCAGGTTACAAGGGGAATATGCAAAAACCTGCTGTAGTTTAACCCAAAGTTTATTGGGATGAACTTTAACACCCCCCTTCCCCCCCTCAAAACCAAAAGAAATAAAAACTAAACTATTACCTCGCATTTGGACCAGCTTGTGATAAAGTATTTAGAATGCTTAGACTTGCTAAAATTATTCTTAGTTGAAGTCTTCATCTTCCAAAGAGTACGAAAGTCAAACAAGACACTGCTAGGAAGGCTGTGATGAATTGACATCCTATCTTTTTCTTAATTTGAATAATTGAAAATGGTGCTATTTTGTGAATGGGTCAAATGAATTGGCACAAGATGGAAGTAATCCAAGTAAAGTGGTGTGGAAGTTGTGTATTACTCCCTCTCATATTATCAGTCGTGGTTACTAAAAATAGTCTCAAATTATATTGTCACTTTAGAAGTTCAAGAGGAAATTGATTATCCTTTTCCTTTTTTACCCTTAGTAATAATTATCCTTGAAGATTAAATACCAAGACATGATTACCCTTAGTACTTTTTACCCTTAGTAATAATTATCCTTGAAGACGACAAACACCTCATTTATGATTAACTTTGTTCAAATATCAATAATGAAAGATTAAATACTAAGACATGAATAACGGTAAAATAGTCAAAATCTCATCGTAATTAATTTTTCTTAAGGGGCGTGTACAAGAGAATCATGGCATATAATATGAGACAGGGGGAGTATCTTGTATCTCTTATTTTTCTCCCTTTCATTTCATTGTAATTAATACTGTCAACTAAGACTAATTACTGCATTTACATTCAGAATAGGTATTGACAATTAAGTAAACTTTGTTGCAGGCATCTACTGTTCAGATTGGTGGACACCAGTTGTACATTGAAGGGAGGAGACCAAATAGAAACAACTTAATTCGAGGAAGTATGTGCTTTCTTCTCAATTGTAGGCCAATGAATAAGCTATTACATTTTCTCATTCATGAAATCCAGCATATCTTTAGGCTAAATTGTTTCTCGTTTTCTTTCTAAGATTCTCTGAGCACAATTTTTTTCTACCAGGTGATCACTAAGCACAATCTTAGCAATTCAAGAAGGTGCTTTTGGCACTCTTCTATAGTCCACAAATGTTTACCCTATCAAATTAAATACTCATCTTTCAGCCTATTTGGAGGGTAAGCAGGATAGCTTTTCTACTTTTGTTTTGGCGGTGTCACGGCAGTGACTTTAGTTCCCTACTTAGTGGAAGACAAGGGACGTAAAAGAACGTGGATCAACCAAACTGTCCTCTTAAATTACCTTCTTGGAGTAAAATTTTAACTCTGGAGCTTGCTGTGTCTTCATGTGAAAATTCAGTATAAAATGAACAATGAACATCACTACGTCCTGGGAGTACTTTCAGTAACCCGATCTCGAAATGAAAGTGGTATCATGAATGATTAAAAACAGGGAGTAGAGAAGAATAATATGCTCAGTGGGATTATAATCGCTCTAGTTCACTTGGATTCTCGTCAGGCTGCAATTGTAAATATTTGGCTCCCACCTACCTCTTCACCGTGGTATTGGTCTCGAAACAATTCATATGCTGGTATCAACAGAACTTACTTAGGACCTCGTTGACTTCTAAAATAGTTAGTGTTTGTTATCAGTTGAAGTAGGCCCTTTTTTAATACTCACAAGTAAATAGGGCCTATATTAGATTCACTAAGCCTGGTCCTTGTCTGGTGGCTTCCTGCTTCATTTCTTTCGTTTCATAAGTTTCTTTACTAAAATCTGATGTCATGAAAATTTATTTTGCTCTGCTTCCACAAATGTTGAGATTCTTTTTGGTTTGTCTTTAAAATGGGGACATAGGAGGAAGGGGTAGAGGCAGAGTTAGCTACTCCATGGACGGGAGAGGGCGCTATGGCAGCCGTGGCTTTGGCAGAGGTGGTCAAGATGGAGGTGACCGTGACTACGGAAGATCAAGAGGAAATGGTTACTATAGACAAGCTCCGCGGCAAGAAAGAGCTTATTCTGGCAATCAGCAAAGCTTGAGAAATGAGCAGTACTCATGGGAATAAGCAAGTTGAATTTTTGAAGGACAATACCTTCCTTCCATACAAGCCATTTTGCGAACCGCTTATTCATCTTCAAAGTTCTCCAAAAAAATTAGCATACTTTGAGAAGCATCAAAATTTAGATTTGTTGGAAGGAATCATCCCAAAATACATATATTTTTTGGCAGAAATAGCAAGTGTTTTTTTAACTTGCATGAACTGACTTACCGAAAAGGAGTTTCAATGCAGTTTTGGCCTGCTACTGGATGTTTTGCACAAGTTGTCCATTAGATGTTTTCCTTTTAACTGATTGATCTACATACTCCTCTCACCGGCATGAATATCTCCGGCCTAATGCAAACTATAAATCCTAAACAGGGTTAACAGCCCCTTCCTTATTTTGTGTGTTATTTAGTATTTTGGCTTCTAGATGCACTGCTACAGGTTTTAAATGGTATTGGGATCAGCATTTGTTCAAAGATTTTTGTCATTTGTCAACAATTGTTTTGGCCTATTGGATAAATCATGCCAGCTATGTTATAGAGAACAATGAGATATTGACGATGTGAATTTTCATCCGGGTTGTGTAAGTATGGCTTGGAGGCTATTCTAGACAGGGCCAACTTAGCTCGTCAAAAATGAAAGAGAAGAAAAAAGGAAAACCAAGTTAAATAATCTAGTGAGGATTTATACTTTCATTGACCGTTAGATCACGCCCTTGTTATACTTAATGTATGTTATGAAGGTCGTATGGCTGTAAACTAAAATGGAAGGGTAAGGTGATGGAAATGCAATAACATGATTTCATGTCAGAAATTCTGGTCGTTGCAACACTAGAGTGCCTGACGTATGTAGAATTTCCATAAAGTATATTTCATCTTCTGCTATTATTCCCAAAAGAACACTGTACAAGACCGATATTAGTGTTCACGTATTTATTGCTCACTATACCACATTTACCATTTAAAAATTGTTCCAACCTTAAATGCATGATCTCCACAACAGGAGGAAGATACAAGTCTTTAGATTTGATGAAAAACTTGAGAAAACTATTATTATGGTTAAAATTGGCCAAGAAGAGAAATCGGAAGCTGATTGTGAATCCATTGTCTTAAGGATTTAGACATTTGCAGCCACAACTCCTTGAAGAAGTGGTGCTCCATTGTGATTGCCTAATGTTTCATCTTCGTCTTCTTCATCTTCATCTTCATCTTCCTCTTCCTCTGTTTCCCAGAGAAATCTAGCATATGCAGCAAGCACGTCGCTGAAAAGCAAAAAACAAGAAGTTCAGACGACGAAAACAATGAAATTGATGAACAAGTAGCAACCACATGTTTTCTTATATAAAATGCAAAGTGCAAACCATTTAACGTCATTACCAAAGATTGCCGAAAATCTTCATATTATTCCATGAATATATTTCGCATAATACCATCAAACTTATATTAGTACTACTTTCATTAGCTGTTTTAATGCTATCAAATACCCCTAGCACACTTCCATCACATATCACATAAATCTGTAAAATCGTTTTAGCAACAGACCAAGTAGGACATGTGTTTAGGCAATGAAGTTATTCTTTTTTCTGTTAATTTTAAATGTTGTGAATATAAAGACGGGGGCCTCAATTCAAAATTACCTATTTTCTGGAGAAGCTTCAACTGCCCTCTTAAAGTAGGATGAGGCTTTAGATTTGTCACGATGAAGTTGCCATATCAACATGGCATAATGTGAAATAGTTTCTTCATCAGTAGGATCCGCTAGTATTGCACGTGAGTAATATTCTTCAGCACTTAGTAGGTCTCCCTTTGTCTGCTGGTCCAACAACAAACATGAGAAAGGTAAAAACCCATCCAATAAATTCATTTCAAAGTAGCAACAATAACGGGAGACGGAACTTTCCTTCCAATATCAAATTCTGGTTAGTGCACCTAAACTGTTGTAGCATTTATAAAGATCTTGAGTGACAGGAATGACATAATTGATAATATACAAACAAAATTTTCATATTAAAGCAGGTGGTTGTGTTTCTCCACACTCCAATTTTTTAGAGTTATGGTAAAACGGTGGTTATTTTGTACTATTTGGAGAAATAGTTGAAATCTTAAAAAGCATGTCTCGGGGGTAGCTTGTTCTGGAGAATAAAATATCTACCATCTGAGACACTCTTAAGGAGACTGACTGTGTCGATGGATGCAGATTTGGATTCAAGTGGGCACAACTTGATTACGTGATAATACAGAATATTTGAGGCAGAAAACAAGAAACATTCACCTGACAAAGAAACTGTGCATAGTTTCTTAAAAGCACAGGGTTATGAGGATTCTCTTTGATCATTCTCCGGTAGTACTCCTCAGCATTTCCATCCATATCAGATACAGCTGCAGTATAATCAACGGGAGAGTCACCACCAACTCTATTATCCCCAATTCCAAGTCCTGCTGCAAGATGTAAGGGAGAGCTAACAGGTTTGTTATCTTCTTCGTAATCCAGGTCTCGTGATGCAGTAGCTTCCTCGGTCACCTTAATCTGGGACATCCAGAAGAAACATTCAGTCAAAAAGAGTTTACACTTATATACTTGTCGCCAAGAAGAAAGGAAGGCAAAAAAACCTTAGTCTTATCACTCTGCATGTTCATTTCGTCCTCACTTTCGTCGTCATTGATATCCCAAAGAAAACTGGCATATGCTGCAAGAACATCGCTGGAAACAATAATAGATTTCAAACAAGGGATATTTACTCATTCTCTCATTAGACGAAAAGGTGTAAGTCAATTATAACCTGTTTTCAGGAGCAGCATGAACTGCACGTTCAAAGCAATCCGATGCAATATCTTTATCACGGTGCAGCTCCCATACCAATTTAGCACACTGTGACAAGGTATCTCCATCTTTTGGATCTGCTAGTGTAGCTTGAAAGTAATAGTGCTCAGCTCCAGAAAGATCTCCCTTTGACTATACACCAGAATGCAGTGAGTTACATACTCTAGAAAAAGGCGTCACCACATAAACAGAACCAAGACTAGGACTAGACCTCAAGAAAAGGACAAGAATAAAGATGCGGAAATTTCTAAAACCAAATAGCATCTAAAGCATGTAATGTTTTCTGTGCTTTTCCCGCCAAACCATAACAAAATCTATTACTCCTATGATATGCAGAATGGAACAGGCAATATTTTGTATGCTTTTTACACTTCAAAACCACTAAATTTATCATGGGGATACATTGCCAAGACATCAAGAAAGCAGAACTTACTTACTTTCCCTTTTCATGACTTGGTTATGCAACCGCTAATCCATACTTAGTAGAGGATTTAAGCTTCAAAACGAGTCAATTGATTATAGAAGCTTCCAAATTAATCCCAATTTGTTAGAAGTAACTCAAACTACTGTTACTATCCTAAGGTACTTATCCAACAAGCCTACTTTATTAAGGGGCAACTTAACAGCAAGAACTAGAAGTCAATGATGAGATCAAATCGAGAGAGGTGATTATAGTTTACCAATTAGAATACTAACTTTGCGGTTTATAGAACCCTTAAAGTAACTTAGGTGATTTCTTTCCATCTGTCCAAGCCTTGATGGGCACAATTATCCCTGGTGGGAGGTACCAGTTACCCCTAGTATTAGTCGAGGTGCACGCAAATTAGCCCAGACACTACGGTTATACAAATTCTAAAGGAACTTACACATAGAATCAAACATTTTGACTAAATTTTAAATAAAGGAAAAAAAAAGATTCTCTGAAAATAGGAAACAAACACTGACCTGCAAAAGTTGAGCATAATTCCTCAAAAACAAAGGGTTGGAGGGATTTTCTTTAAGAACCATTTTATAATATTCCTCAACATCTCCATTTTCATCGATATCAGAAGGTGCAAACTCAACACCACCACTATTTACAACATTGCCATCAACCCCAAATCCAGAAGCAAGGTACATTGGACTAATAACTTGTTCACTCTCTTCAATTCCCAGCTCATTAACTTTTTCTTTTTCATCTTCTTTTTCAACTTCTTCATTTTCACCTTCCTCAATCAAACCCATTCCCTTTTTCCCAAAGCTGAAATCACTACCACCTATATCTGATATATTATCCCCTATTGTCACAGACCTTATTATCTGCCCATCACTTCCCAGCAAATCTTGATTTTCTTCAGAATTATATATACAAAATGATGGTTCTGTATGCAACATTTGAAATTTCTTGGTTATGGGAAGATAAAGATGTTACCTTTGAGCTATAGGCTTCAAGATTATAAGAAATTGAAGTATTTGAAGATGACCCTTTTAAATTTCCTGCAGATTGAGCTCTTTCGGGGGGATTTTGGACTGAATTCGGATGACTCCAAAAAGGGAAAAATGTGGAGGCGAGGAGTTTCAACTTGCAAGAAAAGAACTCAAATTTTGGAGTATAACACCATTAAAGGAGGAGACTTTAACAGTGGAGTGATAAAATATACAAATATCTTATGACCAATTACCAGTGTATTTTTTTATTTTTTTTTTGGTCTTTCTGAAAAGGATGTTTACACAAATTGTATGTTGGATTTAATATTTATTTTTCTTAATTGATAAATATTAATTATATTCTAATTATATATAATTATACATAAATTATATATATATATTAAATGACCGGCTATTTAGATTAGGTTTTCTTTTGAAAAGTGAGTCTCAGAAATTTGTATTTGGTGAGCTTCTAAAGTACATTAGCATTTGTTGGGCTTCTTTTTTCGTTTTTTATTTTTAACCCAATGTTCAGTACAGCGTTGGACCGTATTAATATAAATTGGTGCCGAAAAATTTTATTTTATAAATAAAGCTTCCTAATTTTTGAGGAGATCTTATATTAAAAAAAGAAAAAGAATAGGAAGTTAGCCTAATAAATAAAGATTTGTAATTAAAAGCGTTCACGTGTAGTTGAGGCTACCATACTGTACTTTGACCTTTTTTGTATTACTTTAAATGAGTGATTGAAGTGCAAATAAATAAAAGATAATACTACCATTTTGGATCTTCTATTAAGAAAGTAATACTTTATGGACCCAATCTGGACAAGTGGAGATATTTTGAGGTGGGATAGAGGTTGACTGATAATAAATGCAATAATTAGATAAGTTAGATATCCATTGATTCCTAGTTTCGTGCTCTATTTAATAAAGTTATTTGCATCGTTGTCATGTATCAATAATCTCAAGATCTTATGTAGCGTATATTTTTAAAAAGAAACTAGTGAATATGATACGGCAAAGTTGCTCGTTTCACAAAATCCAATCCTCTGCATCTTGATCGATAAAGGCAAAGTAGTGTAAGAGACACTAGTACTTGTATTATTTTGATATTTTTATCTTCGGATTTTTATGAATTTTCATTTAGACGCATCTATTTGTTTAAAATTAATTTTTTAAATTTTTGCTGATCTTTGACCGAGCTTATGTGATATTGACATAATTGAGGTGAACAAATTATGTGTAACACACACGCGTAAAGAGAATGTTACTAGTGATTTTAATTAAAAATAAACTAAACTAAAAAAAAGGTAAAGTTAATAAGTTAATGAAAATTACTCCCTCCCCGCCCCAATTCTCTTCTCTCAGTTTCTCCCGTCTTTCTTTGCGCCCCCAATTCCTCTTTTCCCTTTTACACTACTGTAAATAATGAATGTGCCTTCAAAATCATAAATCAAGCAAAAGTATACTATTTTTCTCTATTTCTTTAACAAAGAATTTTTTACTTTTTTTTTTTTATGTGTGTTTAATCAAAATCCAATTGATATCTCTCAACTGAGCATCAAAAAAAGCACCTTTTTTGCTATTAACTCAAAATCAATATCTAGTTTTTCACTAAAAAAAAATGGCGAAGGCAACAAAATTTTAGGTAATTTCGAGATAATGAGTTCCGTTTGATTTTTTTTTAAATGAAATGAGGACAAGATGGATATTTAATGGAGTTTTGGGTAGTGGTTTTTAGAGGAAGGTGGTGCCTTCCGGTTATTTGGTTATAGTGAAGAAAATTTTGTAGTGGTTGAATTTTTTTTTTTTGTTATTGTTTTGTATGGCTACCAGTAATTGTAGAACAGTGATGAGAAGTCAATGTGTGAGGATGGTCTTGA
Source organism: Nicotiana obtusifolia (assembly GCA_002018475.1). NCBI lineage: Eukaryota > Viridiplantae > Streptophyta > Magnoliopsida > Solanales > Solanaceae > Nicotiana > Nicotiana obtusifolia. The sequence continues at coordinate 42,078 of MCJB01048830.1, forward strand.
TGCAATATAAAAAGCGGAAACAAGAAAACAAAAGATAGAAGTAAGACGCTCAATGAACTATCAAGACAACAAGTAGGAACTAGTCTACTTACCTTCTTGATGAAGTCACGGAGTACCTATACTATACGAACAACCCTCAAGACAACAATGGTCTTGCAAACTGTTCGATCAAACAAAGGAACAAGTTCAATTTTGAATCACACCAAAATTGGACAAGTTAATTCACACGATTTTGGGAGCAATGTGCTGCCGGTTTTTTTATTGATAATAATGTCAAAAGGTATCAAAATAATGAAGTGTTTAGGCTTATATATAATGAGCCTTTACCTAAATCAACTAGGAAAAGAATAACTAGTTAACCTAAATCAACTAGGAAACAACTAATTAATAAAAAGGCCACAATTTGGCTAATTTAAAGAATAGTCACGCAGGACCAAACAAATAAGAATTAATGTCTTCAATAACTACATAATAATACAACATAAACACAAATGTACATCTTCAACACAAGATTCGTCCATAGCAAGATTTATGGACGCTTGGATCTTCTCCAAGGCTAACCAACGCCTTTTCTTGTCTTGTTCATAGATGGCATTGATAATACTTGATCAAATTTATTTGCATCATTCTCCCCCTCTTGAGAGGATTTCGTCCTCGAAATCAAAGCACCGTCATGCCTGAAATCAAGGCTACTAGACAAGTACATAACATAAGAGTTGTTATTGATATTCTGCGACATTTGACATGCTCCATCTCCCCGCGGAGCTAACTTTCCTTTCTATGGTTCGGAAATTTTTCCTTTCGGAAGTGCACCCAAACCCAGTCACCTTTCTTTAAGTCCAGCTTTTTCCTTCCTTTATTCTTCTTGACCGCTACCTTTTCATAAGCATCCTCCAAAGTTTTCCTCACCTTAGCATGCAATTCGAGCAACGAAGCTGCCCGATTTTCTCCGTCAATGCTAATAACTGCATTTTCGGCAAAGGAACAAGATCAAGTGGTATCGAATGATTAAAACCATAAACACATTCAAATAGAGTAATGCTAGTCATGCGATGAATAATTCTATTATATGCAAACTCCATAATAGGTAATCGGTCAGCCCAAGTGCCGGACTTCCCTTTGGTCAAAGCTCGAAGAAGAGCTCCCAAGGTTCGATTAACAACCTCGGTTTGACCATCGCTCTGAGGATGATGTGATGTAGAAAACAAAAGTTTGGTGCCAAGAGCACCCCACAAACACTTCCAAAAGTGACTCAAAAGCTTAGCATCCCTATCACTAACAATAGTTCGAGGCACACCATGCAACTTTAATACATTAGCAATGAACAAAGAAGCAACATGTTGTGCATCATCACATTTTTTACAAGGAATAAAATGAGCCATTTTAGAAAATCTATCAACAACCACATAAATGCTATCATGACCTCCCCTAGATCGCGGCAGCCCCATCACAAAATCCATCAAGATATCTACCCAAGGACTAGTAGGAACGGGTAAGGGAGTATACAAACCATGATTATTAGACCTAGACTTAGCTCTTTTACACTCAAAACACGCTCCACATATTCTCTCCACATCTCGCCTCATCTTAGGCCAATGGAACTGTTCCGCTAATATAGCTAAAGTCTTGTCTACCCCAAAGTGTCCAATCAAGCCCCCACAATGCGCCTCACGCACCAACAACTCTCGCCACGAGGACTCGGCTATACAAACTCTCCCCTTCTTAAAAAGGTACCCATCATGCCACTGATACTTCTCAATCCGCTGCCCACTAGTAATGGCATCATACACACTCTTAAATTTAGGGTCATGCTCATACATAGACTTAATACTCTCAAAACCCATCAACCTAGACGCTAACGTGATAGCCAAAGCAAACTTCCTAGATAGTGCGTCAGCTACTACATTCTCCTTTCCCTTCTTGTAATGTATCACGTAAGGGAAACTCTCAATGAACTCTACCCACTTGGCATGTCGTTTATTTAGCTTCTCTTGACCCCTAAGATGTTTGAGGGACTCGTGATCATTCCTAATTACGAATTCCTTAGGCCATAGGTAATGTTGCCAATGAGCTAAAGCTCTTACGAAGGCATACACCTCTTTGTCGTACGTAGAGTAATTCAAGGCAGCCCCCTTTAACTTCTCAATAAAATAGGCAATAGGCTTCCCATCTTGCATAAGAACACCTCCAATTCCCACCCCCGAGGCGTCACACTCAATTTCAAATGCCTTACTAAAATCAGGTAATTGTAACAATGGGGCAGAACTAAGCCTACGTGTCAACTCTTGGAAGGCACCCTCTTGCGGCCCCCCCACACAAAAGGCGTGTCTTTTCTCACCAACTCTGTGAGCGGTGCTGCTATGGTGCTAAAGTCTTTAACAAAGCGTCTGTAAAAACTAGCTAGTCCATGGAAACTTCTAACATGTGAAACAGTAGTAGGAGTAGGCCAGTCCCTAATAGCTTCTACCTTAGATGCATCTACTTCAACACCATTAACACTTACAACAAATCCTAGAAATACAACTTTCTCTACACAAAAGACACACTTCTTGCAATTAATAT
>MCJB01048831.1:0-62870 GCA_002018475.1 Nicotiana obtusifolia
CACTTAACTGCATATTAACCCTTGTATTATATATACTATACTATATAGTATATACTACTATATACTATATAGTATAGTATATATATATACTAAATGTATTGCACGCATGCTCCGTAGTACACTTAACTGCATATTAATCCCTTGTATTACAAAAGCGTTAATGGCTTACATTTATATTATTTAGACATGCAGTAAATACAAAAGTGAGTTTAATTTTGGTAATATGTTGACACGAAAGCGACCAAAAGTGGTCGCAAATATATATACTTTCACATTTGCGACCAACGTTGGTCGCCAAAAGAAAATCTGATTTATTTAAATTTTCCAGATAAGCGACCAACGTTGGTCGCTTATCTCCCCATAAAATTTCCCTTTAATAAGCGACCAACATTGGTCGCCAATATTTATACTTTACATTTTGCGACCAATGTTGGTCGCCATTTGCAAATCGGATTTTTTTTTTTCCATATAAGCGTTGGTCGCTTAGTTTACCCAAATTTTACCCGTCCTATTGCGACCAACGTTGGTCGCAAATTTTAAACGTGGGTCCACTTTTGCGACCAACTTTGGTCGCAATTGTGAAATTTCTTTGACCAGATTGGTCTGACCCGTCCAATCAACATGTTGACGAATTTAGCGACCATATAGCGACCAGTTTTAGTCGCTAATTGCTTTAAGTTTTTTTAATTTTTTTTTACTAGTGTAGAGACCAATGTTGGTCGCTTTTTTTGGCAGACCAACGTTGGTCGCTAATTTTTGGTCGCAAAAATGCTGTTTTCTAGTAGTGGTATATCTACGGTATATAGGAAGGAAGAAGAAGCGAAGTAGCATACAAATAGGAATGATTTAGCATATCTAAGTATTTCTGTACCCACATACAACATTATATTAATACTGTATTCCATATTAGAGCTGGAAGTTCATATATTATTCTTAGATAATTCTAACACCTAAGTTCCTCTGTGCAAATTCAGTAAGGTTTCTGAATTCGTTCTCATCAATAAATCCATCGCCATTAGCGTCTGCAATTTTTATACCGTGGCTGCTTTTTAGCCTGCTGAACCAACCGCCGTTGGCTCGGACGGCGTCTCGGAGTTCTTCTTTGCTTATCTTCCCATCGCTGCCTGTGTCAAATCTCTTTAGCCATTTCCTGAACTCCTGCAAACTCATTTCAAGTTTTCCATCACTTGAAATGTTTCTTTCGTAAGTATTCTTCAATGCCATTTCTGATTAGGAGACAAGTTGCGGTCTTGTCCTATTGGAATATTTGCTTTGGTAGAACCATCTTCATGTGGAACTCTAATTTATATATAGTAGTAGTATGCTAGCTTATCCTCATGTTTTAATTAATTTTCTTTGAAAGTTTTCCAGTAACATTAGCTTATATAAAGCTGTATGCTATGTGATTGGAATAAGAATATCAGCCGTTGTGGTACTTCCCCAAACGTGCATGACGAAAAGATTGAAAGCCGTCAGAATTGATCTAAATAGAAATTGCTGGTGTATCGGCAAAAGAATTCTACATATATACTTAAAGGATACGTACTAGTATTAATATACTAATCAGCTTACTTTACAAGAATTTTCTATACTAACTATGAATCTGGCAATGATACAACTAATTAATTAACAAAAACAGGAACCTCTCTTTGTAAGATTGGTTAAAAATGAGAGAAAGGTTATTAGCGGTTCCTGTGGGTGCAGAAGTTGCTACCTTTAGTAAAGGGGTTCAGTTGGATCTTCTTTGCCAGAAAATTATATTGTAAAAATAAGTTTAAAATAATTTTTTTTTTTTTTGTATTTCTGTATATGATTGAATCCCCTTAACATAGATTTATATATTAAATGTGATATTTTTACATTTTTAAAATCCCTTTACTTAAATTCCTGGCTCTTACCATGCAGCTACCTGGAGGCTATCTCACCTCCACTTCCCCCTCCTTTTTTTTTTATGGTTATTGAGAAGTCCATGCATGCATAAATCCTACTGCCTATTTGTTATCACTTATTTTTCACTTTCCATATTTAAGTGGGTGCTTTCTGTGGACGGTCTATAAAAGAAAGAATATATATACCTATGAGTTTACACGTCTTTCCCATTTCATAATCAACTTTCTACTTTTGCTAATTCAACTGCATTGATAGCTGCAAATTTTGACCAATAACTTATGAAACAAATGTTTAATCTTTATTAGATCCAGAGGAAATGATTGTCGTAATGTACACGTATGTTTTACCGTATGAATGTTGACATGGTCCTTTCACCTTTGATATATACAGTTTAGTGCTTCTATAAGTTTTGAACTATTTTTGACTTTGTGTGGACATTTAGACTAGCTAGTCCAGGTGCTTTTAACCCTCTGTGATATTCCTTTGGGTTTATTTGAAATGATGAAATTAAAATGGTAAATATGGTCCTTTGATAGTTAAAGTGCCTAAAGAATATTTTAAACTATTTTGTAACTCAATGTTATTATGAAGAACATGCTACATTTTTATGTGTATATTTATACCAGATCAAGAACTCAATGCTATTTTTATAGGTTCGGATTAAAATTTTTGTGGATTTATACATATGCTACATTGAAAATACTGAGTTCGAATAAACCCTCTACCAAAAAGCACATCTGGCACCGACCATCACTACTGGTGGATGATTTTACCAAAAGAAAAAAAAATGCAAAGAACAATACGGGAGTGGACCAAACCCCTACCGATCAAGTTTGAAAGAATAAAATAAATCTCAATTCTCTAAACGTCGGTCTACTAGATCGAACTAACCAAAAAAAAAAAAAAAATCTAGTGTAATCCCACATAATGGAGCCAGGGGAGGGTAGTGTGTACACAGACCTTACCCCTATCTCGTGGATAAAGAGAGGTTGTTTCCAATAGACCCTCGGCTCAGTGAAACATAAGCACAACAATAATGAAAGAGACAGCCAGACACAACAATGAGGAGCCATGGAAAAGCATGAAAAATAACAAGATAGTAAGATGACCAAAATAAAAGCAAAAATAAGCAATAATAGAAACCTAAGACTGAAAACAATACGAGAGTACATACTAATGCTACTATTAAGAACAAGAAAATCAACTCGGACACCTAACCTTCTACCCTAATCCTCGACCTCCACACTTTCCTATCAAGGGTCATGTCCTCGGTAATCTGGAGCAGTGTCATATCTTGCCTAATCACCTCACCTCATAATTCTTCGGCCTACCCCTACTTCTCCTTAGGCCCTCCAAGGCCAACCTTTCACACCTCCTCACTTGTGCGTCTGTGTCTTTCCTCTTCGCATGTCCGAACTATCTAAATATAGCTTTTCACATCTTGTCCTCCACAGAGGCTACACCCACCTTGTCCCAAATAACTTCATTCCTAATTTTATCAATCCTAGTATGCCCGCACATCTATCTCAACATCCTCATTTCAGCTACCTTCATTTTCTGGACATGTGAACTCTTAACTGGCCAACACTCAGCCCCATACAATATAGTCAGTCTAACTCGGGATGGATTGTGAATTCAACCTCACAAGCCCGTCCACTCCATGAGTCGTACAACTAACCTTGCACTCCAAGTATTCTGTCTTGGTTTTACTCAACTGAAAACCTTTATATTCTAGTGTCTACCTCCAAACCTCTAACCTCGGGTTAATGCCGCCTCAAATCTCTTCAATCAACACAATGTCATCTGCAAATAACATGCATCATGATATCTCCCTTTGAATGTGGTATGCCAGTGCATCTATTGTCAGGGCAAATAAAAGGAGTGAGGGCCGACCCCTGGTGCAACCCCACCACAACTGGAAAGTGATCTGAGTCCCTCCCGCTGTCCTCACTTAAGTCTTAGCTCCTTCATACATATCCTTAATCATCTTAATGTATACAATATGTACCCCCTAGACTCCAAACACCTCCACAGAATCTCCCGCAATACTTTATCGTAAGCCTTTTCTAGGTTGATGAATAGAATATATAAGTCCCTCTTTCTCTCCCTATACTGCTCAATCGATCTCCTAACATAGTGGATGGCTTCCGTAGTAAAATGCCCCATCATGATTCATCGACCTGGGTGCTGCTTCTTTCTCCTAGTTTTGTATGTCTTTTTTGGCGATAAATCCGAACTGGTTCTTGGAGATAGACACACTTCGTCTCATCCTCAGCTCCACCATCCTCTCCCATACTTTCATAGTATGGCATAGCAGCTAGATACCATGATAATTATTATAATTTTGAATATCACCTTTGTTCTTGTACAATAGGATCATCCTACTCTACCTCCACTCCTCAGGCATTTTCTTCATCTTAAAAATAACATTAAATAACTTAGTGAGCCATTCTAAGCATGCCTTAGCTCATCTAAAATTTCACCAGGATTTCATCTGGTCCGGTTTCTCTACCCTGCTCATCTTACGCATAGCCCCCTCAACCTCCTCAACTTTAATATGCCTACAATACCCAAAGTCTCGTCGACTCTCAGAGTTTAATTCCCTAGCACACTATTCCTATCCCTCTCTTCGTTCAGGAGTCTATGGAAGTAAGTCTGCCATTTCCGACGAATATGTGCCTTATCTAACAAAACTTGGCATCCTCGTCCTTGATGCACTTCACTTGGTCCAGGTCACATGCCTTCCTTTCTCTCACCTTAGCTAGCTTGAACAACTTTTTCTCCCCTCCCTGCCTTTAAGTTCTTCGTACAAATGACTAAATGCTGCAGCCTTAGCTGCCGTAACAACTAATTTTGCTTCCTTCTTAGCCATATTATACCTCTCCCTATTTTTCCTCTTATCCTCCTCGTCTACGCTCTCCAATAGCTTCAAATACAATGCTTTCTTGACTTCTACTTTTTCGTGGACCTCTCTATTCCACCACCAGTCCCTTTTGTGACCACCAGAGTATCCCTTCGAGAACCCTAATACCTCTCTAGCAATTGCCCTAAGGTAATTCGTGGTCTTGGTCCACATACTACTCGCATCCCCACTACTCTTTAAGCCTCCATATCCAACAGCTTAACCTTCAATTCCTAGGCTTTGTCCTCAGTCAAGGCTCCCTACTTGATCTTAGGATGACCATACCCAACCCTCTTCTTCCTCTTCCTCGTAATCTCAAGGTCCAGAGCCTATGTTGGGTCATGAGGTTCTCACTCGGGGTGACCTTACAGTCCGTACAAAGACCTTTATCAGACTTCCTAAGGATTCGATAATCAATCTAGGTCTTGGCCACTGAACTCGGGAAAGTGACCAAGTGATCTATCTTTTTTGTAAAACTCAAGTTAGCTATCATCAAATCGAACACTCTAGAACAATTCAACAGTGAAGTTCCTTCTCCGTTTCTATCTCCAAAACCAAAGCCGCCATGTACATCATTATAACCCCCGGATGTCTCCTCAATGTGGCCATTAAAATTTCCTCCTACAAAAAGCTTCTTAGTGTGCGGAATACCATGCACAAGCTTGTACAAATCCTCCCAGAAGTGCCTCTTGACCTCCTTATCCAAGCCCATTTGGGATGCGTATGTGCTGATCACGTTCAAGGTAAATCCTCCGACAACTATCTTAATAAGTATCTACCTGTCGTTCACCCTCCTGACCTCCACCACTATCTCTCTAAGGTCCTTATAAACAAAAATATCTACCTCGTTCTTTCCCCTCTCACGTCACGAATACTATCGTTAAACCCGTCAATATCTCGTGCCTTAGCTCTCGCCCATCTAGTCTCCTGGACACAAGATATATTAATCTTCCTCATCTAGAGAATCTTTGCTAACTCTATAGATTTCCCCGTTAAAGTCCATATATTCCAAGACCCAACTTTCAGCCGGGAAGCGCCCTTACCCCCTTGCCCCACTTTCCCCATACCCCTCCCCCGTGTATCCCTGAGGACTCAACCTTACTGTGCCACCATTCACAAGATCCACTATACTCTAAGACACAGTAAACAAGAACTACAAAACCAGCGACGAATTAAATGCAAGGAAAATAGTCAAAGCTAAAAGGTACACAAGCAAGTAAAACCACTATAGTCTACACTAGAAAGGATAATAGAAGGAAACAAATTATACTAAAATAGGAAACGACGGAACCTGGATCGTAGACGGAATGCCAAATCGACTAGAACCTAGTAGAAGGTCGCCGTGAACCAAGGTACTCACCGGAAATCTAACCAGAGGGACTGGGCATAGAAGGCACAAACTGAAATTGCTCCAACTGTAGTAGAGAATGGATAACTGCTCAGCGGAAAACTGCCTGTCCTGAATTCCACGCGCCGGCACGTGGAATCCGCACTGGAAATCTGCCCGGAGAACTTGTTCACAAACACAAGCACACGCACGCAGAGAGAGGGGGGAACGAAGTGGGGCAATGGCGGAGCCAGATTTTCGTTAAAGGGTGTCAAAATATATAAAAGTAAACATACCGGGAGATTAAGGGTAGTCAATACATAGTAAATATATATATATATAGTTCCTCTTACGATTAGTCGTAATTATTTATTTAATAGTTAAATTGGAATTTACCCTGATAAAAGATATCCTTAAAGAAAGCATTACACATGAAGAAGAATAGACTTGCTTCTTTCAAGGCCATTCTACTGAATTCCTAATAGCAAACAAGCGGAATACTTGACCCAGGAAATACCCCGAGAAAGAGGGATCTCCGAGATCCACGGGAGATATGTTTTTTGTAGGTGATGAAAAGGTGTAGTTAATTCACTACAAATAGACTGAACATCGTAGTAGGAGCTACGTCTCTCAAAGATCGACTCGAAGGTAGCCATACTTATCTTAAGATATAAGTGGACTACCCGCGATATTGAAAACCATGAGAGATAAAGCAAAACCGGTCAGCCTTTGCATCACGACGTCGAATCATCTTTCGATGAAACGATGGTATGATGCGAGGAAGCCCCGTCCGCGTCAATGATACTGTGGGTGATAACTCTTTGACTCCAGGGATGACCCCATCTCGGCCGTGGATCTAATCAGCTCCATCTGACCGCCAGCCTCCACAGTGAAGCTTCCGGCTACAACTTACACTGCAGGACAGGAGTTGAAGTGAGTGCTTCAGGTGGATAAGCTTCCCCGCTCTCTCTCTCTCTCTCTCTATATATATATATATATTTACCTACTTACACAGTGTAATTTTCCCGCGAAAAGGTGTCACTTGGCACCCCTTCTTCTAAGGTGGCTCCGCCACTGGTGGGGTGGGAGGAGAGATAACAAGAGGGAGGGGAGGGTTGGAGATGACCCACGGCGTGGTGGGTCCATGGTACTTGCTGGGTGTACAAGAAAAGAAAGAAGAGGTGTAGCTGAGAGAAGGGACCGCAAAGACTAGGAGAGGGGAAGAAGAAGAGAGGAGAGAGGAGAGAGAGAGGAGAGAGAAGTGGTCCGATCCTTACCTGAGCTGGAATTCCGTAGGAAATACTGTTAGGGTTTAGACACGCGTTCGCCGGAAAGAAAGTGTAAGAGAGAATAAGAAACTCAGAAAAGCAACCCTTTGTCTACTAGATCGAACTAACCTAATCAAATGCAACTATAAATATCCAAAGATCTTGTAAGGATCAGAGCATATCCTGATTTGGTTTTTGTTTGAGGATGTGATATCCATGTTTTTTGTTAAGAAAAAATCCAAATCCAAATCGTAATTCGTGATGCTCCACTTTTTTTTTTCTTTTTTGATCTCGTTGTCTCTGGATCTTCTTCTTAGTTAGCCATATTAATCTAGGACATCATCTACACTAGATCTACTATTTTTATTTTTATTTTTTATATAAGATCCACCTTTTGATCTCTTTAATGATTTAGTTTACATTTATAAGATCCAACGGTGTTTGGTTCAGCAGGCTGAAGGGAAGTTGTGGCATAAAAGCTGGAGATGCTAGTGGCAATGGATATATTGATGAGAATGAATACAACAATCTTGTGGAGTTTTCACAGAAGTATTTACGTGTGAGGATCCGTGCCTATTAGACAAATTATGAAATTCTAATTGGATTAATATATATTTATACATATTTTTGTGTGCCTAATTATATTGACCAGACTCTAATGGCTCATCGATAAGCATGACATACAATGCCTAGAATGAATAATTACTTTATCTTTTAGCCAAATAATTAGAATTCTTCTTTTTCTTTTTATTTTTGGTGGGAGTGGTGGAGGACGTCATAATTTAGCCAAATATATTTTTTACTTAGTATAAGATAAATCACATTCTAGTTTCAGTCAGTAAGTAATTTTACATGCAACATCCAATCGATTACCTTTGTTTTGCAACTTGCAAAAGCTATTGAAAAAGCAAAAGCCACGAATTCTTATACCTGGAAAAATGTTGCTAAGACTAACGCCTTGTTTAATGAAGTATTTCTTGGAATATTAGGGATGACTAACGGCTTCCCTATCATTCTTGGGCACATTTGGATAAACAGTAACAATAACATTTTTAATTCCACTCTACTAATAATGCTAGTAATAAGATAACTGAACAAGCTACTGAATATTTCTGCCTCACGAACAACAATCAAAAGGAGTCCATGAAACATACTATTAAACTCAAATGGACTCCTCCACTCTCCTTAACTTTTAAACTGAACATTGATGACTCTAATAATCAATTATCCAAGACAGGAGCACGTGGAATTATAAGAGATTCATATGGAAGATTTAAAGAAGGTTTCTCAAGTACAATTACTACAAGCTGGGCTCTTCATGGAGAACTGATTGCTTTATTTAAAGATCTTGAGTTGGCCTACACTAAAAATTTATTTTCACTCATTGTAGAGACTGATTCAAAGGTAGTGATTGAACAAATTAACTCAAACTCACAAACTTCACTATTTTTCACATATGTTGAATGATTGCAGGTTTCTACTGGAGGAATGAATTGCCCAACCATGCAACACGTTACCGGAAGGCAAATAAGGTCAGAAATGCTCTGGCTCTTTTTGGAAGATTAAGATCTATAACTGAATTAGAACAATATACCTTATCTTGGGATCTTCCTGTTGGATTATATAACACTACGGAAGCAATTTCGATATCGATTTATATGTAAATTAAATAATTAGCACATATGACGTTTATACGAGTTACCTTTTGAAGCATGAACAAAATAAATCAATCTCATTGGTCTCCAGTTCTAGAGTAACACAATCGTGACATCCAGAAAGATCCCACAGTCTTCTACTGTGTTACTCAAATAATATCCAAAAAGAATGAACTTCGGGTGGGTGAAATTTCAAGAAAAATACACCAAAAATTCAGCTAGCCCTATGGAGGAAATAGCCATGTACTTATTGCCACATTTAAAGGGTAAAAGCTCTTTTCCAAAATTTATTGGGTTTTCTTTTCTATCAAGGAAATGTTTCCTTTATTTCCTATTATTTAGGCACATTAAGGACCATATAATTTAGTAAACAAGGCTCCCTATTATGGAATTAATTTTGAATTTCGAAATTAATATCTACCATAATAAATTATGAATTATTCACTAAAAATTCGTAATTGCTCTCCTTAGTTCAGTTTTAAAATTCTTCCATAAAACCTTGTTTAGCTCTCCATATTAAGATTCAGATACAAATCAATCAAATCAAATTACTAACAATTTGATTTATTGATTACTTCCTGTAGACTTTCTCTTAACTTATTTCATGTGTCGAATACAAAATCCATTAGTCGGGTTTATACATAAAAACTTATAAGCTTTCATAAAGGAGTATTATCAATCTCAAATCGAGACATGGATTCTATCAACTAATCATTATTTCGCCAATATATGTCAGTATTGTCCAATTTACCAGGCTTATTAACCCACGAAATAATCTTGCCCTATAATAAATCAAAATAATAAATGATACATACAACTAATAATAATTATATCAAGATTAAGAGTATAAACACACTAAATGGACTGGAGAATTATTTTATTAAGTCAGGATAAAATATTTATCTCTACTTGATCCGTTTAATGCATACAAAATGTATTAGCACAAGAAGTTAAAATTATACCATTCCCATAATCAAGATAAATTATATTTAATCTAGTGCTATAACCATTCTGATAGTTTGTCTAATTCCATCATTAGATTGTGAACATAAAATTTAAGACTTATACGAACCGATAATATAATCTTTTGTGTATAAGCTAAACTCTATACACTAAATCATCTACTATATAAACAAAGGACACACAGAAAAATACATGATCTATTTAAAATAGAACTCTATTGAATTGGATATATAAATAAATAATTATTCCGTATAAACTATAATAAAACACTTGGTTTATAGTATATCCTATCAATCTCCCACTTAGACTCATAACCATGCGTCTACTATCTTAACACCCATTCCATCTACATGCCTATCAAAAGTCTTTTGTGGCAAGCTCTTAGTAAACAAGTCCGCTAAGTTGTTCTATGATGCGATCTTGGTGACTACTACATCCCCTCTCTGCACTATGTTGAGAATTAAATGATATTTACGGTCAATGTGCTTTGCTATGTTATGGCTTCGTGGCTCCTTCAAATTTATAATCGCAATCACTATTATCAAAGTGAATTGTAATTGGTGCTTGAATCGAGGGAACTACACCCAACTCTCTAGGAGGTTTCCGAGCCAAACCGCCTCTTTGATCGCCTCAGAGGCTGCCATATATTCGACTTCTATGGTGGAATCAACAACACAGGATTGCTTGATGCTCCTCTAACTTATGGAAACACTTTTTCTGAGGTAGACTTTCTAGAATCTCTATCTGATTGAAAATTCGAATCAGTGTGCCCAATGGGTACAAGGTCATTTGAATAGTAAACTAACATATAATCCCTAGCCCTTTTCATATACTTGATTCTATGTTTAACCACAGTCCAGTGCTCTCGTCCAGTGCATAACATGGCATGCATCAGACTCCCTACGGCAGATGCATAAGGGATCGTCTTCGTCTTTTCTATCTCTTCACCAGTTTTAGGAGAGTAATCTTTAGATAGAGCTATTCCATGCTTGAAAGGAAAAAATCCTTTCTTGGAATCTTGTATGCTAAACCTGGAGAGTATTGTATCAATATAAAGAGCTTGAGATAACTCTAATATCATTTTCTTGCAACCTCGCATGAGCTTGATCCCAAGGATATGAGCTGCTTCTCCTAGATTTTTCATATCAAAGTGCGTGGACAACCATTCCTTAACTGAACTCAACATGTCCACATTATTTCCATAAAATTAAAAATGTCACTTTATCCCCATCCCACTTCCCCTATACACAAGACTCGATAAGATATTGATTAAAACCAAAAGTTTTAAGCGTCTTGTCAAAACAAGTGTTGCACTCCCTAGATACATGTTTCAGTCCATAAATAGATCTTTTAAGCTTACACATCATGTATTCCTTGCCACTTTCCATGAAACCATCTGGTTTCATCTTCTAGATATACTCGTCAAGACTTCTATTAAAAAAAATTATTTTAACATCCATTTGCCAAATCTCATAATTATAATAAGCAGCAATGGATAAGCGAATCATAATAGACTTAAGTATCACTACTGGCAAAAGAATTTGCTAATAATCAACCCTTTCTTTATGAGTGAATCCTTTCGCTACAAGCCTTTCTTTAAGAGTTTGCACTTTTTCGTCTACACCTCTCTTTCTCTTATATATCCACTTACATATCAAATGGGTTTAACCCCATCAGGTGGTTCTACAAAATCCCCGATTTGATTAGAGTACATAGACCCTATTTATGATTTTATAGCAGCAACCCACTTACCAACCTCTTTATCCTGCAGCGCTTTATCGTAATTGACAGGTGCGGTATTAGGCTCCTGTCACGACCCAAATCCCAAACCCGGTCATGATGGTGCCTCTCGTGAAGACAAGGCCAGCCAATTCGAATCATAACTCATTTTAAGCAATAAATTTAACAAGAGAACAACACAACACAGTTTAATAGCAGTCAATTGGGGGGAAAAAAAACATAGTGAACCATTCCAACAACAGCCCGAAACCGGGGTGTCACAAAGTCATGAGCAACTAATGAAATCCTAATAACAAGATTACTATTACAATATCTCTGGCACAATTGTTTGAAGAAAGTGGAAATAATAATATAAAGAGATACGGGGCTGCGAACGCCAACAACTACCTCATAGTCTCTGAGTCACCGCTCTGACAGTCGTAGTCAATGCATCGGAGCAGAATCAATAATTCCTGAATCTGCACACATGGTGCAGGGAGTAATGTGAGTACTTCCAACTCAGTGAGTAGTACATATAAATAATGACTGAAAGTAAGGAAACACATAAAGCACAAGGCAATGCATAATGAAGCATTAAATCATTATTTGAAAATAGGAAATCAGTAAGAAATCATTTAAAAATCTTCCTAGCTCTGGTTATCAGTTGTCATTGTTCACAACCGTAACCTGCAGTTGTCATTGTTACCAACTGTTTTATCCCTGGGCTCAGTATCAATCTCACAGCTCTGGTTACCAGTTGTCAATGTTACCAACCGTAACCTACAGTTGTCATTGTTACCAACTGTAATATCTCCGGTTACCGGTTGTCATTGTTACAGTTGTCATTGTTACCAACTGTATTATCTCTGGTTACCGGTTGTCATTGTTACCAGCCATAACCTATAGTTGTCATTGTTACCAACTGTATTATCTCTGGGTACCTTGCGCTCACTGGGGGTGTACAGACTCCGGGAGGGGCCCCTTACGGCCCAAGCGCTATATCAAGCCACCTCGTGGCATACATCTAGGCCCTCAGCCTCAGGTCAATCAAGCCACCTCGTGACGTATATACAGTATCTCAAGCCCTCGGCCTCATATCACTCAGTAAAACCTCACACCTGGCCCTCGGCCGCACTCAGTAGGAAAATCATCACAAGTCCCTCGGGCATAGTAAAACAGTAGTTCTCAGCCCAAACATCATTTCAAATATTGTGTAAATCTCAAGACTGAGTAAAAAGTGGCTGAGTTGTACAATAGTGGAAACAACATGACTGAGTTTAAGTAATAAGTACAAATAGTGAGGAAATAGTGATAAAAATCCCCGGAGGGTTCAAACAATTGGCACGAAGCCCAAATATGGCAATCAGCCCAAAACATGATGATATCAAATAGGTTTCAATCAAATATGTAGTAAAAATCATCATTCGGGATGGACCAAGTCACAGTCCCAGTAGTAAACGACCCCACGCTCATCATCGAGCGTGTGCCTCACTTTAATATAGCACTACGATGTGCAAATCCGGGGTTTCGATCCCTCAGGACATCATTTACAATCACTACTCACCTCGAACCGGCTAAATTTCTAGCCCACGATGCCCTTGCCCTTCGAATTGGCCTCCACGTGCGTCGAATCTATCCAAATTCAAAATAATTACATCACAATATGTTAAGGGAATAAAGCCCACGCGAAAACAAACAATAAATATTAAAAAATCCCAAAATTAGCAAAACCCGAGCCCCGGGCCCACTTCTCGAAATTCAGTAATTTTTTACCTCAACGGGTTCCTTATCTTCTCACGAGTTCAACCATACAAGATTTATCGAATTCCGACATCGGTTCGACCTCCAAGTCTTAAAATCTAAACTTAAGAGTTTTCCACAATTTGCTCAACTTAAATCACCAATTACATACTAGAATGGCAATAGGTTTGGGTAATTTGACCAAGATTAAGTCAAGAACACTTACCCCGATATTTTTCCTTGGGAATCTTCCAAGAATTGCCTCAACACTTGCTTCAACCCGAGCTCTATAGCTCCAAAAAAATGTTCAAGATGGTCAAAACTCCTCCTCTTCAGAATTTGTCCAAGAAAATAATCTTTGGATATGATTTTAAGGTTGATTTGCTGTGATTCTATGGTGTTTGGAGGTGTTTCTATTTGTGGGTAACGGAAAATGGCTTTGCATGACAAATGGGCACTAATTTCTATTTATAAAGGGATCAAAAATCGAGACAAAAACACCCCTGTCCGGCCTTATATGCGATCGCATATCTATCGCAGAACAGATATGCGGTTCGCATATTTGACGTGGCCACCGCAAAAGCGGCCCTAGCCTTCACCTCAAATTTCAACATGAAGCATGGTTTGCGGTCCGCATTTCAGGTTTGCGATCCACATTTCGACCGCATTCTTGACGTAGATTTTTGTCCAAAAATTCTGTCCCGGTATGCGGTCTCAGCATGCTGAAATGCGACCGCGTTTCTGACCGCATTTTTGGTATTACATTTTGTTAAGTTTTCTGTCTCAATTGCGGTCTCGATGTCAGATATGCGGTCCGCATGTTAGATATGCGGTCCGCATTTCCTACCGCATTTCTGACATGAACTTTGCCCAGGAACCTGCCTGGGTTTGCGATCTCTTGGAGAGATATGCGATCCGCATTTGAGAAATGCGACCGCATTCTCAACACCTAGTTTTCTGCAACTTTCTTTCCCAACGATGAATTAGTCCGTTTAACCACCCAAAACTCACCCGAAGCCTCTGGAATCTCAACAAAACACGCTCAAACAACCCCTCAACGCCCAATTCGAGTCGGATTCAAGCCTAAGGATTTCAAAATCCTCTAAATCGTTCTGTTGATCTAAACCCAACCAAACCTTGTCCGAATGACCCGAAATTTTGCACGCAAGTCCTAAATCACATATCGAAGCTACAGCAACTTTCGGAATCCCATTCCGACCCTCGGATCAAAATCTCGCCTAACACCCGGAAATTGTCAAAATGCTAACTTCGCCAATTCAACTCTAATTCTACACCGGACCTCCAAAACTAATTCCGATCCCACTCCTAAGTCATAAATCATCTCCCGAAACTAACCTAACCACGGGAACTCACATCCGAGCCCTCTAACCCAGAAGTCAACATCCGGTTGACTTTTACAACTTAAACCTTCTTGAAAGAGACTAAGTGTCTCATTTCTTACCAAATCTACTCCGAACGCAAACCATTCAAAGCGATTACATAAAATACGGATAACGAAGCATAATAAAGCAGAAATGGGGAAAACGGAGCGGTAACTCACGAGACGACTAGCTGGGTCGTCACAATCTCCCCCACTTAAACAAACGTTCGTCCTCGAACGTGCCAAGAATTATTCCGAGGACATTAAATTTCTAAGTGTATTATTACACGCACTCGTGGGTGATTCCACGCCACCTTAAATTTAACATGGATCCGAAAACACCATCTCAATTGAAGATTATTTCTTTTATCCACATTTATAAACTTCAAAGCCAAATTTCTCACAGCCCAATTAATTCAACATAGCGTGTTAGTCTCTACCGGCTGTAGCAACTCGTGCTTACGCGCCCATCATATGTATGCCAATAACCACGTCTCTGGTTATAATAGCTGTTCATAATTACTTCCAGCATCGTCAATTAACCTCATATTAACCAAAACCTCGTTTCAAATTTTCACAACTCCGACAGCAATTCACGAGGCATGAAGACCTCATAATTATTTACTCGAATTAACGAGTCACATTTAACGCCACCTGAACACTCCCCTTGTAGGCTGAAAATCACTAATTACAGCACGAATATGGCAAAATACGCACAAAACACATAGAAGAATTATCAAATAAGCCTAACAGGCATGGCTCCCTATCAGTACTATAATACAAATTTAATTCCACACAGGGAGAATTTAAAACACATAATTTTTTATCACAAGGATCTCGTCCTTATATAACTTCCACCGCGGCTCAGAGCCCAGTTTAAGCTTTTCACATCATATTAAAAATGCGAGGATCTCGTCCTCAACTCTGAATTACAAGTAATATGCACTCGTGCCAACCGAAATCTATCCATTTCTCCTTTAAGAATAATTTCCTTTACTCGAAATCACGGCACATAATGAACTCCCTTACCAATAGGGCATATAATTCATAAAGCTTTAATCAATTATCCCAAAATTACATGAAAACCCACTATAGTGAGTAACAGAAAGTCACTTTTGGACTCATAGCCCTCAATAGTGTACAAAACAAAAATGATAGACATGGCTAAGACCATCAAAATCTCCCAACAGGGATAAACACAGTAGTAGAGTGCAAATTCACAACTCACCATATAAGTCGATTGCATAGATTTCAGCTCCAATAATCTCGTCTCACCCGGTGCAAGCTGCTCATGTAATAAATCGCCTCAAACACCGACTCAGCTCTCATATGGCGCCATCAATGCGCCGACAAGCTACAATTTGAACATGTCACATAAAGAGGAACAACTATGGAAAAGAATTATCTAGTCCGCATAACGAATGAAACGGTCAAACAGATGTTACGAACCCTTCTCAAAGGATGAGAAACAAAATACGCTGGAATAGGTATAGGGGACCGTACTCAACATAACACTGTTGCGGCATGCAACCCGATCCACACATGATACCGTTGCGCCGTGCAACCCGATCCAAACATGATACCGTTACGCGAGATTAAAAGAATTTCTCATAACCCTTGAACTATTAGTAGAATGAATACTTCATTGGCTAGAACCCCTTTCACTCAACTCATTTCAGAATAACCATGGCAACATGCAACCAAATTCCCATAACCACAGAAAATACAAACCTCAAGTTGTGGTGTAAACCATTATGACTCTTCCGGAGTCCATTCACACGAAAGGGCCATTCGAAGCAATATCTCTCAAATCAATCAAGTCATGGTGGCTATCGGACCTGCACGTACAACCACATACCACATGTAAAACTTCACACGCCGAAGGAACTAATCATTGCCACCATCACACCGATTAAACCATTACTAACCGACCCAATTTCTTTCAATTTACTCTTGACCTGATTTAGAAATATAATAGCTCCATTCACAACATAGTGAACTCAATTCGCATTCACCTCGAGTGACCCGAATCGCGAGACCACATCATCTCAATACTCATGAACCATCTCATACCCTCCTTATGTGCTCAATATTATCTCAGACTGGTACACCCATTTCGCAAGACCTTCTGCGAATCCGAAGCTATCTCTTTCTTTTCTCCAATACTGCACCGTATACCCGATGGTAACATAGAATATTCCAAGTTTCGTTTGCAACCCACTGTGAAGACTCGATCCTTAACCACACATCGGACCTGAAATCCTTAGGCACTGCACTTTAATTCTTGAATCCACTAGGACCGTTATCGAGGGTCAATCACTCTGAGCTAGTCCCGAAGATAACCGACTGTGCTCTTTTCCATGTACATCACGCCCACAAAACACAAGCTTCGAGTCTTCCCAAAAACCTGAACATGCATCCATAACGCCGAATATAGCATACACCCATCTAGTTCTTTGCTGAATTACCCCTAATATTTCCTTTTCTTAGTCATAAGTAATCCGCCAATGTACCGATAACCAGAAACCGCATAGGCAGACAACCACGCGATCCAATTATAAACGGTGGGGCTCCCCCCACTTAGCTCAAAGCCACCGTCACACAATGTAGAGCCCACGACAATTCCTCCATTCTCAATTACCATGATCTCGCACCATTAACCCGACAGACTTCTCGAAGTCTTTGTTAAGCTTTTCATGAATATCCTGGATCACAAGTCATAGTCACGCACTCGACCTCTTACTAGGTAGCAAGTAATATTCCTCGCAGAAGCTTCATCAACATGACGCCACCGCTAACCTGCTCACAGGAGATAACCCACCTGTGGAATTCCTTACCGACATCTTCTAATGATGCTGCACTAGGTACAACTACCCCGTAATCAGCAAATCCTCCTGAGCTCATGCTCGCCCACCAGCTGTTTAAGTCTGCTCCTTTCCTATTGACATCAACTGAAAGTTCAACAATACTTTACGAATCTCAAATCATATTGCACTTGAAACGATAATCAGATCTTCACACCCCAATTCATTTCAGACAAACTCATTTCTGCCATATTCGATCTTTCTTCGTACGACAACCATCACTCAAAATAAAATGCGTAGGCTAAATCACCTTCCATCATGATTCCCAAACCGTTCTACACTTTCTTAAGGCACGCGGCTATCCTACCACAGAATCCATATGCTAATCTGTCACTCTTATTTCGGTTAAACCATCCCCTTTAAGCAACTTTTCAACCTCTGCTTCTCATACTTGGCCTGCTAGTACTTCAACCACCGCGAAACACTTCTTGCCATGTCGTTCCTCATTCTTCGCTGCTCACGTGTTGCATCAAATCGAAATCCATCTCTGTAGCACCCAAACCAATAAAATGTTATCGACTCTAAGCCTCTTCGAAGATCATCTTTCTCGAGCCATCCACATTAGAAATACTAATTCGATTTTGAACCGCTGCACACAGCTATCCCTGGCAACCACCCCCCAGGCACCATTTCACAGCACTATGCCCGAAGGCAAAATCCAAGAAGACCATAACACCGACGAACCATAATGCGTTCAAACAAGGATGACGACACCTCATCACATTGATAACAAGCGCTTCGCACCGCATAAGATTGAGTAGGAAGGAAATAAAGGCATAAGCCTCAATAGAATCAAACCGCACGATAAGGATATCAAAATATGAAGTTTTCCTAAAAAGGTTCCGCAGCCTCTCGAAGATAAGTACAGAAGTCTCCGTACCGATTCGCAAGACTCTACTAAACCCGTTCATGACCCGTGAGACCTATGTAACCTAGGCTCTGATACCAAGCTTTCACGACCCAATTCCCAAATCCGGTCATGATGGCGCCTCTCGTGAAGACAAGGCCAGCCAATTCGAACCATAACTCATTTTAAGCAATAAATTTAACAAGAGAACAACACAACACAGTTTAATAGCAGTCAATTGCGGAAAAAAAAAACATAGTGAACCATCCAACAACAGCGCGAAACTGGGCTGTCACAAAGTCATGAGCAACTAATGAAATCCTAATAACAAGATTACTATTACAATATCTCTGGCACAATTGTTTGAAGAAAGTGGAAATAATAATATAAAGAGATACGGGGCTGCGAACGCCAACAACTACCTCATAGTCTCTGAGTCACCGCTCTGACAGTCGTAGTCAATGCATCGGAGCGGAATCAATAATGCCTGAATCTGCACACATGGTGCAGGGAGTAATGTGAGTACTTCCAACTAAGTGAGTAGTACATATAAATAATGATTGAAAGTAAGGAAACACATAAAGCACAAGGCAATGCATAATGAAGCGTTAAATCATTATTTGAAAACAGGAAATCAGTAAGAAATCATTTAAAAATCTTCCCAGCTCTGGTTACCAGTTGTCATTGTTACCAACCGTAACTTACAGTTGTCATTGTTACCAGCTATTTTATCCCTGGGCTCAGTATCAATCTCACAGCTCTGGTTACCAGTTGTCATTGTTACCAACTGTAACCTACAGTTGTCATTGTTACCAACTGTAATATCTCTGGTTACCAGTTGTCATTGTTACCAACCATAACCTACAGTTGTCATTGTTACCAACTGTAATATCTCTGGTTACCAGTTGTCATTGTTACCAACTGTAACCTACAGTTGTCATTATTACCAACTGTAACCTACAGTTGTCATTGTTACCAACTGTAACCTACAGTTGTCATTGTTACCAACTGTAATATCTCTGGTTACCAGTTGTCATTGTTACCAACTGTAATATCTCTGGTTACCGGTTGTCATTGTTACCAACCGTAACCTACAGTTGTCATTGTTACCAATTGTATTATCTCTAGGTACCCTGCGCTCACTGGGGGTGTATAGACTTCGGGAGGGGCCCCTTACGGCCCAACCGCTATATCAAGCCACCTCGTGGCATATATCTAGGCTCTTGGCCTCATATCAATCAAGCCACCTCGTAACGTATATACAGTATCTCAGGCCCTCGGCCTCATATCACTCAGTAAAACCTCAGACCTGGCCCTCGGCCGCACTCAGTCAAAAAATCATCACAAGCCCCTCGGGCATAGTAAAACATTAGTTCTCATCCCAAACATCATTTCAAATATTGTGTAAATCTCAAGACTGAGTAAAAAGTGGCTGAGTTGTACAACAGTGGAAACAACATGACTGAGTTCAAGTAATAAGTACAAATAGTGAGGAAATAGTGATAAAAATTCCCGGAGGGTTCAAACAATTGGCACGAAGCCCAAATATGGCATTTCTGACATGAACTTTGCCTAGGAACCTGCCTGGATTTACGATCTCTTGGAGAGATATGCGGTCTGCATTTGAGAAATGCGACCACATTCTCGACACCTGGTTTTCTGCAACTTTCTTTCCCAACGATGAATTAGTCCGTTTAACCACCCAAAACTCACCCGAAGCCTATGGAATTTCAACCAAACACACCAACATACTCCATAACATCATTCAAACTATTTCCAACCTTCGGAACGCTCAAACAACCTCTCAACGCCAAATTCGAGTTGGATTCAAGCCTAAGGATTTCAAAATCCTCTAAATCGCTCTGTTGATCTAAACCCAACCAAACCTTGTCCGAATGACCCGAAATTTTGCACGCAAGTCCTAAATAACATATCGAAGCTACAGTAACTTTCGGAATCCCATTCCGTCCCTCGGATCAAAATCTTGCCTAATACCCGGAAATTGTCAAAATGCTAACTTCGCCAATTCAACTCTAATTTTACGCCTGACCTCCAAAACTAATTCCGATCCCACTCCTAAGTCATAAATCATCTCCCGAAACTAACCTAACCACGGGAACTCACATCCGAGCCCTCTAACCCAAAAGTCAACATCCGGTTGACTTTCACAACTTAAACCTTCTTGAAAGAGACTAAGTGTCTCATTTCTTACCAAATCTACTCCGAACACAAACCATTCAATGCGATTACATAAAACACGGATAACGAAGCATAATAAAGCAGAAATAGGGAAAACGGAGCGGTAACTCACGAGACGACTAGCCGGGTCGTCACAGTTCCTCAGGGATCCTATTGTATGATTCTACCAAGAGCGTATAATGAACTAGATGTCTAATTTCTCTCCCACTACATAAGTTGCAATTGCACCATTGTGATCTTGTGGTTGAACCACATCATTATCAGGAACCTAAGTCTCCATGCTATCCACATGGATATCAACGACTTCATCCTCTTTAGTTTGCTCAACGTTACTCCCACTACTTTATTGCAGTATGACTTCTGGCACTCGTTCTTTTGGGATATCAAGTCTACTGACATTTCTTCCACTACTAAAATGCAATGGTATGCCAAATTTGACTTCCGGGATTTGTACTTGGCCGTTTTATTTTTCAGATGACTGAGTTTTCTTTCTTTTGCTTAGTTCCTGTAAAACAAGTTTACTGTCATGACTCGGATTCCCAATCTCGGGCCGTGATGGCGCCTAATGTCTACTAGCTAGGAAAGCAAATAGTAGATATCCAACTTAACATTTAGCAGTTTAAACTAGAATAATAACAATTGTTAACGATAAATATAGTTGTAATACATAATACAATCCCATAACATAACATTGTATATTCTAATCCCAGAAATTTGGTGTCACCAATACATGAGCAACTAGAATACTACAAGTATGGTTTGGAAAATATATAAGTATTTGAAATGAAATAAACTGTAAAGATAGAAATGGTTGGGGACTTCAGGGATCACAAACGCCAACAGCTCTACCTCAACTCTATGCTGTAGATAAAATTCGAGTAGAAGCACCACTAGACACCACTGGGACCACTACGAGTATATACACAAGACGGGCGGAAGTATAGCATGAGTACAACCGACCCAATATACTCCGTAGTGTCGAGCCTAACACCGACGAGGTAGTGACGAGGCTATGGCAAGACATCTGCTTAAATCATGTATAATTTTATACATAAAGAAACAAAATAACAAGTAGGGCAATTAAAATATTAACTCACCAAGCAACAACACTAATCCAAAATAGCAAAACAAGGTAGGAAGCAATTTCACTTCAATCTTAGTGTAATGATAATTCACCTCAACTTCCAAAATCCCAGCAACTTCAAAATAATCAATAGATATGAAAGCGAACAATTTAAAGAAGTAGTAATCTAACTACGACATGGAAAGCATAGTCATTGAAATAACATAATACAATAAAATAATTTCCACCCACATGCTTTAACCCCATGACAACGCATATGTACTCGTCACCTTGTATATACGTTGTCCCCCACATATATTTCACGTAGCAAATAGACTAACAAGTCCTAATCCCTCAAGTCAAAGTTAACCACAAGACTTACCTCACTCCGCAACCAAGTCAATCAACCAACCATGACCTTGCCTTTTGAACAGGCCTCCAAACCAACTAAATCAATGAATTTGGGAAGAAAAATCTCTTGAAAAATCGCCTCTAGAGTGTTTAGGTTGAGAATAGTGTAAAATGAGCTAAGTCTCAATTTTCCCCTCTTTTATCTAGCTGCAGATGTCGCAATTGTGAACTCTTGTTTGCAATTGCAACCATCACAAACGCGAGAAATAGGTCGTAAATGCAAACTGTGCTTGCAGCCTGCTTAAGTCGCAATTGTGACAAAACCTTCGCAAATGCGTTATGCCATCCAATCGCAAACACGAACCTGCCTAATCCTAGTGCTCAGTCGCAAATGTGACCAAGTCATTGCAAAAGCAAAGTCTTGGTTGTCCTCTATTGCGAACATTTCTTTGCAAATGCAAAGACTACCCTGCGCAGTTCCCCATCGCAATTACGAGCTCAACTTCGCAAAAGCGGAGTTCGCATTTGCGAATAGGTCATCGCAATTGCATGACCTGTAGCCCAACACCATAACTGAAGCACACCAGCAGTCCTCACTCTATCCAAACTCATTCGAAACGCAGCCGAAACTCACCCGAGCCCCTCGAGCTCCAAATCAAACATGAACACAAGTGTAATAACATCATATAAACTTGCTAACACGATCAAAATACAAAAATAACATATAGAACAACAAATCGGACATAAAATTGCACTAAATTAAAAAAAAAACTCAAGAACCTCTAGAATCACAACTAAGCGTCCGAATCCTAGCAAACCAACTTTGAATTGCACCAAATTTTGCAGACAATTTTCAATGAGCAAAACAGACCTATTCCAAGTCCCAAAATCAAAATCCAAACCAGATAACCATAAAGTCAACCTACGGTCAAAACTAGGAAATTTTCAAAATTTCAAATTGCATACTTTTGGCAAAATAAGTCAAATCAACCTAGGGACTCCGATTTCAATTTCGGGCACACGCCCAAGTCTGAAATCACAATTCGAACCTACCGAAATCGTCAAAACATCAATTCGGGATTGTTTACCCAAAATATTGATCGTGGTCAACTCTAGTCTCATTTTTAGACAAAATTTCATATAAAAGCTTTTTGCAAAGTGACACAAACCACACCCGAAAACCAAAAAATATCAAATGAAGATACGGGAAGTCTCAAATCATAAAAATAAGGGCTCATGATCAAAACGACCTATCAGTTCATCACATTCTCCACCTCTAAAAGAAACGTCTTCCTCGAACGGACATAGAAAAGTACCTAGATTGGTGAAAAGGTGGGGTTATCTATTCTGCCATCGGACTCGGACGCCCAAGTAGCTCCCTCGATCAGTTGACCTCTCCACTGCACTTTCATAGATGGAAAACTCCTAGACCTCAACTTTCGAATCTGTAGGGCTAGAATGGCCACCAGCTCATCCTCATAGGCCAAATTCTCATCAAACTGAAATGCACTGATGTTTAGAACATGCAATGTATCCTCATGGTACTTCCGAAGCATGAAAACATGGAATACCAGATGTACTGCTAATAGGTTAGGAGGCAATGCAAGCCTGTAGGCAAACTTCCCAACTCTCTATAATATCTCGAATGGCCTAATAAACCTCAGGATAAACTTTCCCTTCCTTCCTAAACCTCATCATACCCTTCATAGGCGACACTCGGAGAAGAACCTTCTCACCCACCATATAAGCTACATCCCGAACCTTCTAATGAGCATAACTCGTTTGCCTAGATTGTGCGGTACGAAGACGATCCAGAATCAACTTAACCTTCTCCATAGCATCACGGACCAAATCAGTGCCCAATAATCTAGCCTCTTCGGGTTCAAACCAACCAATCAGTGAACGATATTGCCTCCCATATAAGGCCTCATACGACTCCATTTGAATACTCGTCTAATAACTGTTGTTGCTGGCAAACTCTGCAAGAGGTAAGGACTGGTCCCATGAACCTCCAAAATCCACAACAGAAGCACGTAACATGTCCTCCAAGATCTGAATGGTGCGCTCGGATTGCCCGTCCGTCTGAGGATGAAATGTCGTGCTGAGCTTAACTTGTGTGCCCAACTCACATTGCACGACTCTCCAAAAATGTGATGTAAACTATGTGTCTGGATCAGTAATGATGGAAATGGTCACATCGTGCAGGTGGATAATCTCCTAAATTTAAATATGAGCCAACTGCTCTAAAGAATAAAAAGTCACCACCAAAATATAGTGTGCATACTTAGTCAACTAGTCCACAATGACCTAGACTGCATCATATTTCTTCAAGGTCCGTGGCGAGCCTACCACAAAATCCATAGTGATGTGCTCCCACTTTCACTCTGGTATCTCCAATTTCTGAGTCAATCCACCCTGTTTATGATGTTCATACTTCACCTGTTGACAAATCAAATACTAAAATACATAAAAAATGATGTCTTTCTTCATTCTTTACCACCAATAGTGTTATTTCAAGTCCCATTACATATTCGTGACACCTGGGTGAATAGAATAGCTCAAACTGTGAGCCTCTTCAAGGATCAACTCTCTCAACCCATTAGTATTTGAACACAAATGCGACCCTGAAGCCGTATAACACCATCATCACCAATTAGTACCTCCTTAGAACCACCCCGTTACACTATATCCTTCAACACCATCAAGTGAGGATCATCAAACTGGCGAGCCTTGATGCGCTCCAACAACGAAGACTGTGCCACCATGCAAGTGAGAACCTGACTAGGCTCCAAAATGTCCAATATTACAATCCGGTTGGCCAAAGATTGAACATCTTTGGCTAATGGCCTCTCAGTTACCGGTAAATATGCCAAACTACCCATACTCTCCGCCTTCCTACTCAATGCATCATCTAGTACATTGGCCTTCCCGGATGATATAATATGGTGATATCATATTCTTACAACAACTCTGGCCATCTCTGCTGCCGCAACTTAAGGTCTTTCTACTTGAACAAGTGTTGGAGACTCCAATAGTCGGTATAGACCTCATAATAAACGCCACATGGATAGTGCCTCCAAATCTTCAGCGCATGAACAATGGTTACCAACTCTAGATCATGAATATTGTAATTCTTCTCATGAACCTTCAACTGCCGAGACACGTAGGCAATCACCCTACCATCCTGCATCAATACCACACTAAGCCTAATATATGACGCATCATAATACACGGAATAGGATCTTGAATCTATAGGTAACACCAACACTGGAGCTGTAGTCAAAGTATTCTTGAGCTTCTGATAGCTCAACTTGCACTCATCAGACCATCTGAAAAGAGCACCTATTTGGGTCAACTTAGTCGATGAGGCTGAGATAGATGAAAATCCCTCTGCGAACCGGCGATAGTAACCTGCCAAACCCAAGAAGCTCCGAATCTCTGTGGCTGAAGTAGGTCTAGGCTAGTTCTGAACTACCTCAATCTTCTTAGGATCCACTTTAATTCCCTCGAAAGATACAACATGGCCCAAAAAGGCAACCGAGTCCAACCAGAACTCACACTTAAAAAACTTGGCATATAATTGACGATCTTTCAGAGTCTGAAGTACAATTTGGAGATGCTACTCATGCTTCTCTCGACTGCGGGAGTAAACTAAGATATCATCAATGAAGACGATCACAAAAGAATCCAAATAGGGCTTGAACACCCGGTTCATCAAATCCATAAATGCTGGAAGTGCCCAGAACCAGATCAATGCAGAAGTTGATATCTCTGTCGGGTAGCATCCACGGAATACTATAGGAAACAACTCTGGGCACTCGCGCACAACTGGTACCGAATCCATGGAAGGAACCTCCGTACTAAGATCACAGATATAGGCCAAATATGCTAGACATCCCTTCTCTACCATATGCCGAGCCTTCACATAAGAAATAACGCTACTAGTAGAATGGCAAGGAATCCCCCTTCTACACTAATCAGGGCAACTCCGCATGGCTAAGGTCACCGTCTTGGCGTGACAGTCCAAAATAGCGTGATAAGGTGACAGCCAATCCATGCCCAAGATATCATCAAAGTCCACCATATCAAGAAGTAGAAGGTCTACCCTAGTCTCAATGCTCCAAATAGAAACCACACACGAGCAGTAAACATGATTTACCACATGCGTGGACACATAAATATGCGCACTCAAAGAATCACGAGGCATAACTAGATATGAAGCAAAATAGGATGACACGTATAAATAAGTAGAGCCCAGGTGATATAAAACTAAGGCATCTTTACGGCAAACCAGAACGATACTTGTGATGACGACATCAAATGACTCTGCCTCAGGAATAGCTAGGAATGCATAAAAATAAGGCTGGTCCCCACAGCTTTAACCTCCGCCTCTCAGACGGCCTCTAGCTGGCTGACCTCTACCTCTAATGGCCTAACCTCCACCACTAACAGCCTAACCCCCTAGCTCTAGCTGGTTTAGCGGGCGGTGGAGCAACCAGTGTCAAAACCATGGCATAAGAACTCTACTGTGGCATGCTACCCTGTGACGTGGGGCAAAACCTCACGACGTGCCTCGGATCTCTACAAGTATAACAAGCCCTTGGCTGCTGTGACTATTGATCCTGGAACTGACCCTGTCGACCTGAATAACCATCCTAATAATTCTAAATCAGAGGTTCACTGACAGGAGCTGAAGATGCACCGTAGGCTAGCTGCTCAGGACGATACCCATGAGAACTACGACTACCCAAAACATTGTGGGATGCTTGAAGCACTGATTGAATCGGCCTGGGAGGATGTCCTCTATCAAATGAACCCCCGCCTCCAGATGAGGCATCACTAAAACCACCAAAGTGATGAGTCCTCTTCTCATATATCGCCTCCCTACCCTGACCACGAATCATCTCGATCCGTCTAGCAATCTCTACTACCCACTAGAAAGAAATATCATCCATAGTCTCCTTGGCCATCTCTAGCCTGATACCTAAAGCAAGACCATCAAAGAATCTCGTCACTCGCTCCCTCTTATTAGGAAGCAAGACAACTTCATGGCGAGCTAAATCTACGAATCAAGTCTCACACTGGGTAACCGTCATGCTGCCCTACTTAAAGGCTCTCAAACTGCCTGCGGTACTCCTCTCTCAGAGTGAAAGGAATGAACTTCTCCAAAAATAGATGTGAGAACTAATCCCAAGTGAGTGGCGGTGAACCTCCTGGTCTACTCCGCTCATAATCCTGCCACTACCTCTTAGTAGAACTGGTCATTTGAAACACTACAAAGTCGATTCCATTAGACTCCATAATATCCATATTGTGCAACACCTCGTGGCAACGGTCTAAATAATCATATGGGTCCTTAGAGGGTGTAGCACCAAAGCGAATAGGAAATAACTTTGTGAACTTGTCCAATCTTATTAGCCCCTTAGAAGACATCGCAGGCCTCACTCCGGTCTGTGTAGCAACAATAGGCTGAGCCACTCCAACTGGCGAAACTGCTGGAATCTGATATCCGTGAGCCATCTGCTCTGGTGTGTGAGTAGCAGGAGTATAGGTTCCTCCCCCGGCCTGAGAGTCAGATGGTGCCACAGGAAATGCATTGGTCTGGTCCATGCTCTCCATAAGTCCCACCAAGCGGACTGGAGCATCCTAACGTACCGGGGTAGTAATAAACCCCTTCGGGACCTGATCTGGTCCAACAAGAACGATTGGAACAGGAACCTCCTCCTCCTGCTTAACCTAAGGCTCTGGAATTGGTGCTGCTACACATGCTCTAGGTTGAGCTCTGCCTCTGGCTCGACGTCGGCCCTGGCCTCTACCCCTAGTAGTGGCAGCAACCTGGGGCTTCAGCTCCTAGCCCACCCTGGATGCTGTGCATGTTCTTACCATTTGCGAGAGAACAAGAATGGAATGATTCAAACTTCAGTGATTGAATAAAATCACATGATAGAGAAAGAAAGAAGTGAAATTTTCCTTAAGCTTTATAGCCTCTAAACGATAAGTACAGACGTCTCCATACTAATTATCTAGACTCTACTAAGCTTGCTCATGACTCCTGAGACCTAAGCAACCTAGTGCTCTGATACCAACTTGTCACGACCCAAATTCCCAACCTCGGGGACCTGATGGCGCCTAACGTCTACTTGCTAGGAAAGACAACATTAGATAACCAATTTAATATTTTAACAGTTTAAATTAGAGTAATAACAATTGTTAACGATAAATAAAGCTGCATAGATTAAATAATCCCATAACATAACACGATCTATTCTAATCCTAGAAATTTGGTGTCACGAATACATGAGAAACTAGAAGACTGCAAGTATGGTTTGAACAAAATACAACTGTTTGAAATGAAATAAACAGTAAAGATACAAATGTATGGGGACGACAACAATGCAACCAATTAAGAACAACAATGCAACCAATTAAATCATCAATCCAAAAATGAAGTAAAGCAATTAAATCAACAATGGCACGGCATCACCCGACATCACCCTTCGTGTTTTACTTTCGTCCTCACCATGGAATATCATTGATGAAATGGCATGGAATCACCCTTCGTGCTTTTCCACTCATCCTTACCATATAATAATGATATGATAATTAAATGGCACGGCATCACCCTTCGTGCTTTTACTCTCTTCCTCACATGATATGATAAATGATAATAAGCAATCAAATGCACGGCATCACCTACTGTGCTTTAATCCTCACAACCTCTTGAATAAATGATATTGTATGCAAATAAGGCACAACAACACCTTTGTGCTTTTTCACTCATCCTCACCATGCAACAACACTAATTCAAAATAGCAAAACAAAGTAGGAAGCAATTTCACTTCAATCTTAGTGTAATGATAGTTCACCTCTATTTTCAAAATCCCAACAACTTCAAAATAATCAATAGATATGAAGGTGAACAATTTAAAGAAATAGTCTTCTAACTATGACATGGGAAGCGTAGTCATTGAAACAGCATAATACAATAAAATAATTTCCACCTGTATGCTTTAACCCCATGACAACGCATATGTACTTATCACTTTACATATACGCCGTTCCCCACAAATATTTCACGTAGTAAATAGAACAACAAGTCCTAATCCCTTAAGTTAAAGTTAACCATGATAATTACCTCACTCCGCAACCAAATCAATAAACTAACCACGACCTTGCCTTTTGAACAAGCCTCCAAACCAACAAAATCAATGAATTTGGGAAGACAAATCTCTTGAAAAATATCTTCAAGAGTGTTTAGGGTTGAAAAATCCCCTTTCTTACCCAGCTGCGGATGTTGCAATTGCAAAATCTTGTCCGTAATTGCGTCCATCACAAATTTGAGAAACAAGTCGCAAATGCAAACTTTGCCCCCAGCCAACTTTAGTCGCAATTGCAGTAAAACCATCGCAAATGTGGTATCCCATCCACCCGCAAATGCGATCAAAGGTTCGCGTTTGCGAACATTCCTAAGCCTAGTGCTTAGTCGCAAATGCGACCAAGTCATCGCAAAAGCGAAGTCTGGGTTTCCCATAATTGGGAACATTTCTTTGCTTATGCGAACACTACCCTGCCCAAACCCCCATCACAATTGCGAGCTCAACTTTGCAAAAACGGAGTTCTTATCTGCAAATAGGTCATAGCGATTGCGAGGCCTCCAACCCAGCACCAGAACTGAAGCACACTAGCTATCCTCACACTATCCAAACTCATCCGAAACGCGTCCAAAACTCACCCGAGCCCCTCGGGCTCCAAACCGGACATACACACAAGTGTAATAACATCATATAAACTCACTCGCATGATCAAAACACCAAAATAACATCTAGAATCATGAATCAGACATTAAACGTGAAATTCGAAAGAAAACTCAAGAACCTTTAGAATCACAACTAAGCATCTGAATCCTATTAAACCAACTTTGAATTGCACCAAACCTTTGTAGACAAATTTCAAATAGCAAAACAGACCTATTCCAAGTCCCAAAACAAAAATCTGAACTCAATAATCGTATAGTCAACCTACAGTCAAAACAAGAAAATTTCTAAATTTTCAAATTGCAAACTTTGGCAAAACAAGTCAAATCAACCTAACGACCTCCTATTTAAATTCTGAGCATAAGCCCAAGTCCAAATTACAATAAGAACCTATTGGAATAGTCAAAGTACCGACATGGAGTCATTTATCCAAAATGTTGACCATGGTCAACTTTAGTCTCATTTTTAGTTAAAATTTCATATAAAAGCTTTTTGAAAAGAGACACAGACCACGCACGCAAACCAAGAAATATCAAATGAAGCTATGGGAGGTCTCGGATCATGAAAATAAGGGTTAATAATCAAAACTATCTATCGAGTCTTCAGATTTACTTCTACGAACATGGTTCATCAAATATTCCTCTTCAAGAAACTTGGCATTTGTGCTAACAATTACCTTTTTTTCTTTAAGACAAAAGAATAAACCACTTTTTGTTGCCTTTGGATAAACCACAAACACACATACATCTATTCTCGCCTCCAATTTATCTATTTTCTCTTTCAGCACATGTGCTGGACAACCCCAAACTCAAATGTGTCATAGACTACTTGCGCCAAGTCCACAATTCTGTAGGAATCAAAGATACTGACTTTGAAGGAGCTAAATTCAGGATGTAATTCGTTATTTCTAAGGCATATTCCCAAAAGGATGAAGGCAAGCTAGAATAAGTCATCATTGATCTAACCATTTCCATACGAGTCCTATATTTCTTTTCCATCTACACCGTTTTGTTGTGGTGTTCCAGATGTAGACAATTGAGATGTAATCCCACATTCTGATAAGTAACTAATACATTCCGTAGAGAGGTACTCCCTACCACGATCAAATCGTAATGTCTTGATATGTTTATTATGCAACAAATATGTCAATACTTTGAGTAATCATCTGTGAAATTTACAAAAAACTCAAAACCACCTCTTGCTTGGACATTCAATGGACAACACAAATCAGAATGAATTAACTCTAATTTATCACTTGCCCGATTTCCTTTTGAGAAAAAATTTCGTTTTTTTATTTTTTCCTCCAAACAAAATTTACATGTTGGCAATGCCTCCACTTTTATTAAACTTAAAGGTCCATCCTTAACCAACCTTGAAATCCTGTATAGATTTATATGACCCAAAATTAAGTGCCATAAATATGTTTCACTCAATTCAGAAGAACGTTTTCTCTTATTTGGTAAATCAATATAATTCAGTTCTTTAGGCTGCAACGATTTAGCAGTAGTATCAACAATTAAAAGATCATTAATCAATATAGCCGAAGAGAGATAACGCTTATTATGACTAATAACACATTTACCAATATCATGAAATTAATGTCATAATCATCTCTTATAGAGCTAGAAACCTAAATCAAATTCCTTTAATAGAAGGTACATATAATGTGTCCTTTAAAGTTAATACTCTATCACTACCAAACGAAATATTAATATTTCCTAATGAAAAAGTTGGAGCTGCCGTATCATCCACTTGAAAAATATTGATTTCTCCTTTACTTAATTGTCGAGTTACCTGAAACCCCTACAAAAAAGTGCAGCATGATTAGTGGCTCCCTAATTTTCAAACCATGACATGGTAGATACAACTGCTAAAAATGTTTTAATGACAAGTAAATGTAAATGACATGTTTTGTTATTCAGCTTGGCCAGATAAGCCGGACATTATTTCTTATGATGCCCAGGCTTCTTGCAGTGATAAAACTTGCCCTTAGACTTTTTTAACACCAGCAGTTCTGCCTCAAACAAGAGGTTTTTGAACCTTTTTCATCTTCTGCGCGCCTTTCGGCTTAGAAAAAGAACCTGTCTCAAAATTGAGTTCTATAGGAGGAGCTTGTTTCTTGATAATAGTTTATGCTGAGTGCTACTCATTCAACGATTTTACAAGTGACAAATATTTTTTGTTCATGTCATAATTCAGGCAAAATTGCTGAAAACTGTCTGACAGAGCCTGCAGGATCATCTCAACCTGCGTATCCTTATCAATATTAGCTCCAAGGACCTCCAGTTCATTCAGAAAACTCATCATCTTCAGAACATGGTCCTTAACAGATGAACCTTTGTCACGATACAAATTCCACCGGAGCCGTTATGGTGCCCAACACTACTCGCTAGGCAAGCTACAATTTCACAATAACAATAAGATTCAAATAACAGAACTTGATAATCTCAGCAATGATAATATCATAAAATATTTGAAGATAACAACAATGTCGCAACAATTACCAACCCAAAGATCTGGTGTCAACGAGTACATGAGCACTACATAATCTCTATATACAGTGTCAATCCTAAATACAAACTATCTAAATGATAGACTAGTGATAACAAAATAAGCAAAAGAGAACTTCAAGGTCTGCGAATGATATAGCACCTACCTCGTAGTCTCCAAAGGCTGGTACCAATGCAACTCTAGCAATCACCACTCCCAGAAGTATTTGGATCACACATAAAGTGCAGAATGCAGTATGAGTACAACCGACCCCATATACTCAAAAGTAACAAACCTAATCTCAGGCTAAAAGTAGTAATGAGCTCAGAAGAAGGTCAGTGTCCAACACAATTAATCAATAACAACCCATAATATAATGAAGACTATTAAAGTAAATAACTCAAAAGATATTGTGTCCAGCTCCTTCACATTTACGAAAAATTAGATATGCTTTCCAAGTATAATAGTAAAGGCTCAATCTTTCGCTGAAATTTCAAATATGTGAGTTTATCAAGGAAAATTGTGATTTTCCAAACTTTCAATGACAAATTAGACATTTCAGTTACCAACTAGCATGATGAAAATACATCTCTATGCCTACATGTCAAATATACATGTCAAGTCAATAACAAAAGTGAAACCACCAAGTACACTCACACTCAGCACACTCCCGGTGCCTGGCACAAATGTCCCTCACCATCACACACACAACCACACTCAACATTGTAAAGGTGCCTGGCACAAATGACCCTCACTAAATCACATATGTATCACTGTGCTTGTGCCCACTGTAATATCAGACTCTAGAAGGGTGGATCCTGGCCCAAGCGCTAATCATCAATCAATATAACCGTTGCGATGTGCAACTCGATCAAAATATAATCCGTTGTGGCATGCAATCTAATCCAATATAACTCACAACAAGGCTCTATGGACCACATCTGTCACCAAACACTCGAGTCTCAAAGGCTCACATCTCATAGAACTCAGCCCACACAGTGTAACATATAAAAGGCAACCACAACATGTGATGTGACAAACAAATGATGTACAGAGGCTGAGATATAACATGCGGATGAAGAATGATGACCGAGAATATGCCTACAATAAAGGCAAACAGCTCAAAATAGCAAGAATAACTCTATCATGTCTCAAATAATTAAGCACATAGCCTAGACATGATTTCTTTAGCATGAATCTTAGCTCAAATTATCATCCAAATAGAGAAAACACGGATATAACGAAGCATGAAAACAAACTAGTCTCATAGTTACCTTCAGTCTACCCAACTCATGAATACCCCAGTGTATGCACACACACCTGTAACCTAGCATGTTAGTCACCCCCAACACATCTCAAGTATCATCGTTCAATAGGATAATTACCCTCAAACCAAGTTTAGATGTTACTTACCTCGAAAAGCGTGAGTCGACACTCCATAAATCCCTTTCCGTGCAAATAGACCTCAAAACGACTTGAATCCAGTCACAAAATACTTAATATTGTCAAATAATGTCGTAGGAAACAACCCCGAACAGTAATGCTTCAATCTTGAATAAAATAAAAAATTCAACCCAAAAAGTCAACCAGGGCTCGCACCCCGAACCCATTCATTCCAAACTCCCATTCGAATACGAGTTTAACCATACCAATTTCATCCAATTCTGACTATAAATCATGGTTCAAATTCTCAAATTATATTTAGCAAAGTTTCTACTAAAATCCCCAATTTCTTCACTTAGATTCATCAATTAAATGCAAGAAAAGAGGATGGAATCATGGATAATAATCAAATCTGAGAAAAAAAAAAATACTTACCCCAATCAAAATCATGAAAATTCCCTCCAAAATTGCCCAAATCCGAGCTCCCAATCTCAAAATGTGATAAAATAACTCAAAGTCCCGAGAATGATATTTTAAAGGTCTGCACCAGGCATGCGATCGCGATTCACTAGCTGCCAAGCCAATACAAACACGGACCATCCCACATGATTGTGAAGGCTAGGACCCGACCATCCTTATCTTTTACGCGAACGCGACTCCCTGTACGTGAATGCGAAGGCCACTGCTCCTTACACTCTGCGAACGTGACCTTTCCATTGTGAAAGCATTGAGAAAAACACACCTACCACCAAATACCCTCTACGATCGCGATGAACAACAGAACACCAGAAGACAGCTAATGCAAAATAAGGAAAAATGGCCCGAAATCACCCCAAAACACACTTGAGGGCCTCCAGGTCGCCGTCCAATCATACCAACTAATCCCAAAACATAACACGAACCTGCTCGAGACCTCGAATCACATCAAATAACATCAGAACCACGAATCGTACCTCGATTCAAGCCTGTGGAACTAATGAACTTTCAACTTCCAAAACTCATTCCCAACCATATCAAATCAACTTGGGATGAACTCATATTTTGCATACAAGTACCAAAGGATACAACGAACCTATTCCCACTCCCGAAACTACAATCCGAATCTGATATCATCATAGTCGACTCTCGGTCAAACCTATGAACCTTCCAAACCTTCAACTTTCCAACTTTCCAACTTTAACCAAAAAGTACAAAATTAATCTACAGACCTCTCAATCCAAATCCTTACACGCCTAAGTCCTTTACCAGATGAACCTATTGGAACCATCAAAATATCTCTCGGGGGTCGCCTACACAAAAGTTAAACTTCGATCAACCCTAACAACTTAAACGCCGAACCTTGAGATTAAGTTCCTAATTTAATCTAAAAATCC
The DNA here is from genome assembly GCA_002018475.1 of Nicotiana obtusifolia. Lineage (NCBI taxonomy): Eukaryota > Viridiplantae > Streptophyta > Magnoliopsida > Solanales > Solanaceae > Nicotiana > Nicotiana obtusifolia. The sequence goes on from MCJB01048831.1 coordinate 35,170, forward strand.
CCCAAAACCAATCAACCAACACCGCAAGTCATCTAAAATACACAAAACATCCAGCCGGGTCGTTATATTCTCCCTCTCTTAAACAAACATTCGTCCTCGAACGAGTCTAGAATTATACTAGGGTCTCAAAAAGGCAAGGATATTTGCTCTATATCTCTTGCTCGGTCTCCCTAGTAGCTTCCTCGACCGGCTGACCTATCTAATGAACCTTCACCAATGTAATATTCTTCGACATCAACTTTGGAACCTGTGGGTCTAAAATGGTCACTGACTCCACATCAAAAGTCAAATCTCCATCTAGTTGCATCATACTGAAGTCCAAAACATGTGACGGATCCCCATAATACTTCTAGAGCACGAAAACATGAAATACTAGGTAAACTCCTGACAGATTAGGTGGAAAGACAAATCTGTAGACCACCTGTCCAACTCTCTCAAGCACCTCAAAAAGATCAATATACCGAGGGCTCAACTTTCCCTTCTTCGCAAACCTCATCATACCCTTCATGGGTGAAACTCCGAGTAGTACCTTCTCACCCACCATATATACCACATCACGAGCCTTTTTGTCTGTATAACTCTTGTTCCTAGATTGCGTTGTATGAAGCCAATCGTGAATTAACTTCACCTTCTCCATAGAATTATGGACCAAATAAGTTCCCAACAACATATCCTCCTCAGACTCAAACAACCAACCGGAGAACGATAATCTCTACCATATAAGGCCTTATACAGAGCTATCTGGATACTCGACTAATAGTTGTTATTGTAGGAGAACTCTACTAACGGTAAAAACTGATCCCATGATCCCGCGAAATCAATGACACAGGATCATAACATGTCCTGTAGTATCTGAATAGTGTGATGGGATTGTCTGTCCGTCTGGAGATAAAATGTCATACTCCGCTTGACCTGTGTGCCCAAATTTCGCTGCACTGCCCTCCTAGAATGTGAGGTAAACTGTGTACCTTGGTCCAAGATAATAAACACGATCACACCATGAAGATGAAAAATCTCACAAAGACTGGAATGAAGTGTGCAGACTTGGTCAGTCTGTCCACACTAACCCGCACTGCATCAAATCTCCTCAAGGTCCACGAAAGTCCAACTAAAAAATCCATTGCGATATGCTCCCACTTCCACTCCAAAATGTCTAGCCTCTAAAGCAAACCACCCGGTCTCTGATGCTCGTACTTCACTTACTAATAGTTTAGACACCGAGCAGCATACTCCACAATATCCATCTAGCCTCCACCACCAATAGTGCTGCCTTAAGTCTTGGCACATCTTTGTAGCACCCGTATGAATGAAATACCGCAAATTATGGGCCTTCTCAAGTATCAACTTTCGCAATCCGCCCATATTTGGCACACAAATACGACCCTAAAGCCTCAATACCCCATCATCATCAACAATAACCTCCTTAGCATCACCATGTTGCATCACGTCCCTTAGGACAAGCAAATAGGGATCATCATTCTTATGCGCATTGATGCGCTCAAACAAAGACGATTGTGATACAACACATGCAATGCTAGGCTTCGAAATATCCATCATCACCAACGTGTTTGCCAAAGCCTGAACATCCAAAGCTAACGGTCTCTCCCTAATTGGAATAAAATCAAGACTCCCCATGCTCTCAGCCTTCCTACTCAATGCATCCGCCAACATATTGGCCTTCCCCGGATGATAAAAAATGGTAATATCATAGTCTTTGAGTAGCTCTAACTATCTCCGTTGACTTAAGTTTATATCATTTTGCTTTAATAAGTGCTGGAGACTCTTGTGGTCTGTGAACACCTTACAAGACATGCCATAAAGATAGTGCCGCCAAATCTTAAGCGCATAAACAATGGCTGCCAACTCAAAATCGTGCATTGGGTAGTTCTTATCAAGAGGCTTCAACTAACGCGAATCATAAGCAATCACTCTCCCTTCCTACATCAACACTTACCCAATATTAGTCCGTGAAGCATCATAATAGAATGTATAAGAACCTGATCCCGAAGGCAAAATCTAAACTGAAGATGTAGTTAAGGTAGTCTTGAGCTTTTGAAAGCTCTCCTCACACTCATCAAACCTGAATGGCGCACCCTTCTGCGTCAATCTAATCAATGGGACTGCTATAGATGAAAATCCCTCCACAAAATGAGGATAACACCTAGCCAACCTAAGGAAACTCTGGATCTCAGTAGTAGTACACGGTCTGGGCCAACTCTGAACTGCCTCAACCTTCTTTGGATCCACCTTAATCCCCTTATTAGATACCACAAACCCAAGAATGCTAACGAGTCTAGCCAAAACTTGCACTTGGATAATTTAGCATATAGCTTCTTCTCCCTCAATGTATGGAGCGCGATCCTCAAATGTTGCTCATGATCCTCCCAGCTGCGAGAATACACCAATATATCATCAATAAAAACTATTAAAAAGGAATCCAGATAAGGCTGAAATATGTTGTTCATTAACTTCATAAAAGCTGTTGGGGCATTGGTCAGCCCAAAACACACCACCAGAAACTCATAATAGCCATAAGGGGTCCGAAATGCAATCTTCAGAATATCTGAAGCCCTGATCTTCAATTGATGATACCCTGATCTCAAATCAATCTTCGAGGATACCTTAGCACCTTGAGTCATCAATATGTGGTAGTGGATACTTGGCCTTAATAGTAACCTTATTCAACTGCCTGTAGTCAATGCAAATCCTCATAGAACCATATTTCTTCTTCACAAATAGAACCAACTCACCCCAAGGTGACATTCTAGTCCTGATCAAATTCTTATCAAGCAATTCCTATAATTGTTCCTTCAAATATTTCAACTCTACTAGTGCCATGCGATATGGTGAAATAGAGATGGAGTGAGTGCCCAACCCCAAATCAATATCAAAATCAATATCCCTGTCAGGTGGCATCCCCAGCAGGTCTGTATGAAACGCATCTGTAAACTCCTTCACTACCCGAACTGACTCAACGGTAGGAGTAATCATCCCTGACACCTCTCATGAAGGCCAAATACATCAAACACCCCTTCTAAACCATCCTTTGAGCGTTCAAAAAAGACACCATCTACTAGGAACATGATCCAGGGAGCCTATCCACTCCAACCTCGGTAACCCAGGCATAACCAACATCACAATCTTAGCGTGACAATCAAGAATAGCGTGATATGGTGACAGGAAATTCACGCCCAAAATCACATCAAAGTCCACCATGCTGAGCAACAAGAGATCAACTCTAGTCTCGTAACCCCCAATAGTGACTCTACAAGACCGATATACGCGGTCCACCATAAAAGAATTACCCACCGGTTTAGATACATGAACATGCACATCTAAAGAATCACGAGGCATATCAAAATGGCGAGCAAAGTACAATGACACATATGAATAAGTAGAACTAGGGTCAAATAATATTGAAGCATCTCTCTGGCACACGGAAACAATACCTGTGATCACGTCATTGGAAGTACTTGTCTCTGGCCTGGCAGGAAATGCATAGCAATGAGCCTGTCCACCACATGTCGGGCCTGCCCCTCTAGGTCGACCTCATCCCCGAGATGGCTGAGCGGGTGGTGTAGCAACTGGTGCGGGAGTCATAGTCTGGCCTCTTTACTGCACGGAACCTCCGAGATAACAGGGAAAATACCTCCTCACATTCCCTAACTCCCCATACTCGTAGCAACCTCAAACTAGAAATGACTACGAGGACTAAACTGGACCCCGTGAACTAGAGTAACCATTAGAAGAGCCCGGTACTGTCGAACCCTGTACTAATGGAATACGATACGAGCTCTAGACTGGGAGTGCACCTGAACAAAGACAGTACTGAAGCTCCTCTGCTAGGAGGTGGCAAATGGTAAACTAGTCTACTAGACTGACCCTGGCCTCCAGATGAGGCACCACCGAATCCTCCAAAATTATGAGGTCTCCCTACTCTAACCTCTGATGCGCTCGATCTTCCAGGCAATCTCCACAACCCGAGTAAAAGAAATATCATCCTCGGTCTCTCTAGCCATCTGTAGCCTGATACCATATGTAGGACCACATATAAACCTTTGAACCCTCTCCCTCACAGTAGGGATCAGAATAACTCCATGATGTGATAAATGCACAAATCTAGAGTCATACTGAGTAACGATCATTCTACCCTGTTGAAGACGCTCAAACTGGCTGCAGAAGTCCTCTCTCTATGTGACGGGAATGAACTTCTCTATGTACATCTGTGAGAACTGAGATGAAGCGAGAGGAGGTGAACCTGCTGGTCTACCCCGAACATACTCCTGTCACCACATCTTGGTAGAGCCATGCATCTGGAACAATGCAAAATCAACTCCATTAGACTCCACTATACCCATGTTGTGCAATACCTTGTGGCAACAGTCTAAGAAATCCTGGGGGTCCTCAGAAGGTGTACCACCAAAGCAAATGGGAAACAACTTGGTAAACTTGTCCATTATTGTCAGCCCCTCAACTGACATCGTGGCTCTCTCTCCGGGTTGTGTAGCAACAATAGACTGAATTGCCCCCACTGGTAAAACTGCTAGGGTCTGATACCCGTGAGCCATCTACTCTGGAGTGTGAGCGGGAGTCTAACCTACTTCCCCCGCCTAAGAAATGGCTGGTGCAACAAAAAATATACCGGCCTAGGCCACACTCTCTATTAGGCCAACCAAGCGGACTAGGGCGTCCTGAAGTACTAGGTAGCAATGAACCCCTCTAGCACCTGATCTGGTCCTACTAGCTCAGCCCGAACAAGGATCTCCTCCTCGTGCTCTATCTAAGGCTCAATATCAGGTGCCAATGCACGTGCTCTAGGCTAAGCTCTGCCTCTACCTCGGGCTCTACCCCGGCCCCATCCTCTACCCCTGGTAGTGGTAGCAGTCTGGAGCTCTAGCTCCTGATCAGCCAGACATAAGCTCACCATCTATGAGAATATAGAAGAGTAAAGATTCAGACTTCAGAATTAACAAATCCTCACGACAAAAATGCAAGAAAGGAAAGTTTCCTAATAGTTCGGTAGCCTCTCGAATATAAGTACAGACATTTTCGTACCGACCCGCAATACTCTATTAAACTTGCTCATGACTCGTGAGGCCTAGGAAACCTAGGCCCCTGATACCAACTTGTCACGATCCAAACTCCCACTGGAGCGGTGACGGTGCCCAAGACTAGTCGCTAGGCAAGCCACAATTTCACAATAACAATGAAACAAAAACAACTGAATTTGATAATCTTAGCAACGACAATATCATAAAATATCTGAAGATAACAACAATGACGCAACTACAACCAATCCAAAAATCTAGTGTCAACGACTACATGAGCAATATAGAATCTCTAAATACAGAGTCAATCCTCAATACAAACTATCTGTATAAAAAAGTGATAACTAAATAAGCAAAAGAGAACTTCAAAGTCTGCGAATGGCATAGCAGCTACCTCGTAGTCTCCACAAACTGGTATCAGTGCAACTCTAGCAATCACCACACGTGGAGGTAGCTGGATTTGCACATGAATTACAGAGTATACTATGAGTATAACTGACCCCATGTACTCAATAAGTAGCAAACCTAACTTCAGGCTGAAAGTAGTGACGAGCTCAGAAGAAGGTCAGTGTCCAATGCCAATAATTAATAACAACTCATAATATAATGAATAGAGTTAATGTAAATAACTCAAAAGATATCATGTTTAGCTCGTTCACAATTATAGAAAATTAGATATACTTTCCAAGTATAACTGTCAAGGCCCAATCTTTCACCAAAATTTTAAAAATGTGATTTTATCATGGAAAACTATGATTTTCAAACTTTGAACAATAGATAAGATATTTCATTTACTAGCCAGCATGAGGAAAATACATCTCTATGCCTACATGTCAAATATAAATGTCAAGTCAATAACATCACAGTGAAACCACCAAGTACAATCACACTCAGCACACTCATGGTGCCTGGAACAAATGCCCCTCACCATTACACACACAACCACATTCAGCATTGTGCGGGTGCCTGTCACAAATTCCCCTTACCAAAGCACATATGTATCACTGTACCTGCACTTACTATAATATCAGACTTCGAAGGGGCGGATCTTGGCCAAGGCTCTAATCATCAATCAATATAACTGTTGTGGCGTGCAACCTGATCCAAATATCAATTTTTTGCGACATGCAACCAAATCCAATATAACTCACAACACGGTTCTATGGCCCACATCAGTCACCAAACGCTCAAGTCTCAAAGGTTCACATCTCATAGAGCTCAGCCCACACAGTATCACATATAGAAGGCAACCACAACTTGTGATGTGACAAACAGATAATGTACAAAGACTGAGATATAACATGCAGATGAAGAATGATGACTAAGAATATGCCTATAATCAAGCCAAACAGCTCAAAACAACAAGAATAACTCTATCATGTCTCAAACAATGAAGCACGTAGCCTAGACATGATTTCTAGCATGAATCATAGGTTAAATTATTATTCAATTAGAAAAAACATGGATATAACGAAGCATGAAAACAAACTAGTCTCATAGTAGCTTTAAGTCTACCCAGATCTATTCGGGTGTACGCATACATAACTGTCACCTAATATGTGCGTCACCCTCAAACACATCTCAAGTATCATAGTTCATGTGGATAATTATCCTCAAACAAAGTTTAGATACGTTACTTACCTCAAAATGCGTAAGTCAATACATCAAACAACCCTTCCCCCGTTTGAATTGACCTCCGAACAGCTCGAATCTAGTCACAAACAACTTAATATCATCATATAATATTGTAGGAAAAAAACCCATATAATAAAGCTTCTATCTTGAATAAAATCAATAAGTCAACTCGCGCCCGCACCCCAAACATGATAAAATTCACAAATTCCAAACACCCATTCGAATATGAGTCCAATCATACCAATTTCGACTCCGAATCAGGGTTCAAATGCTCAAATTATATTTAGAAAGATTTTTACTAAAATCCCTAATTTCTTCACTTAGATTCATCAATTAAATGCTAAAAATAAGGATCGAATCATATATAAACAATCAAATCCTAGTAAAAAACCATTATCCCAATCCAAATCGTGAAAATCCCCTCTAAAATTGCCCAAATCCGAACTTCCAATCACAAAATGTGATAAATAACTCAAAGTCCCATAAATGATATTTTAAAAGTCTGCCCAGGCATATGCATTGGAAACGCGGGACCATCATTGCAATCGCGAACAACAAAATTTCAAACTACCCAAAAGACCTTATTCGAACGGAGCCCTAGGCACACGATCGTGACTCACTAGCTGCCAAGACAATGCGAATGCGGACCATCCCACACGTTCGCGAAGGCTAGGACCTGATGCGCCCGACCATCCTTCCCTTCTATGCGATTGCGACACCCTGTATGCAAATGTGAAGGCCACTGCTCCTCAAGATTCGCGAATACAACCTCCCCATTGTGAACACCTTGAGCAAAACTCACCTGCCACCAAATGCCCTCCGGGATTGTTGCCCTCCTTCCGCGATCGCGATGAACAACAGAATACCAGACGACAACTGATGCTTAACAAGGAAAATGGCCCGAAACCACCTCGAAATAGACTCGAGGTGCCAGGGACCTTGTCCAATCACATCAACCAATCCCAAAACATAATACCGACCTGCTTGAGGCCTCAAATCACATAAAACAACATCAGAATGATGAATCGCACCTCGATTCAAGGTTAAGAAACTAATGAACTTTCAATTTCCAAAACTCATGTCGACCCATATCAAGTCCACTCGGGATGACCTCAAATTTCGCATACATGTCCCAAATGACACAATGGACCTATTCTAACTTCCAAAACTACAATCTAAACCCGATATCATCAAATTCAATTACCCGTCAAACCTATGAACCTTCTAAACCTTCAACTTTTGTCAAAAAGCACCAAATCAATCTACGGACCTCCAAATCCAAATTCGGACAGACGCCTAAGTCCAAAATAACCATCTGAACCTATTGGAACCATCAAAATAGCATTCAGGGCCATCTACACAAAAGTCAATCGGTGGTCAACCCTTACTACTTAAGCACCTAAGGTTGAGACGATGTGTCTCAATTCAATTCAGCATTCTCCCAAAACCAAATCAACCAACCCCGCAAGTCATAAAATTACAAATACTCATATGTAAGGCATCAAATGGGGGAGGCGGGTCTAAAATACACAAAATGACTGGTCGGGTCGTTACAACTTTCAAAGGTGTTTAGAAGCGCTTTCATGGCAGCCTGCTTAGCCGCACGATTTTGATCTCCAAAAACCTCTTTAAGATTTTCTAGAATGTCATAAGCATACTCCATAGATTGATATTAATGTTGCAGAACAATCAACGTAAATGCAAGAATATAACACATCTCATCAGTCTTAACCCATTTCTGGTAAGTTTTTCATTCATCATTTATAGCATCTTCTCCATGCTTTTTTGGATACACCTCGTCAAGCACAAATTTTTACTCTTCAGCAATTAGGCCCGTATCTGAGTTTCATATTTCAATCAACATAATTTAGACCTTCAAGTTTGTTTTGAGTAAGAATAGCAGTAAAAGGATTGAAATCAATCATAGTTAATATGAGAGATAATTAAATAAATAGATCAAAATAAGTCATGTTTCGTTGAATATTGAAGTTCAAAACTCACTATATACATAATCGATGCATCTTGAATAACAAGTTTCAATGCAAAAAGAGCTATTCTTGCAATATACATGTGTAGTGACAGATTACTCACTCCATAATATAAACAGGCCTAACTCATATGGAGAGTATACCGTTAATTTAAGTCAAGTGAATATCAATAATCAAGATATTATTCTCATTGAACCAACATGTATACTCAGATCGAGAGTAAATACAAATAATCAACAGCTAGTAGTTAAGCCCTAGTGATCACCTATAATGAGTTTATCCGATATGGAAGAAGACATACGTCAACGTGTAAATTAATTTTATCACCGACATTTACCATGGAAACAATAGGGAACGATCCCTACCACCACTTGATTAAAACAACTTAAAAGTTTTTAGAAAATATTTCCAGAAAATAGAAAAATGCCCAAAACACCACCTAAACGACCCCCGATGCCTGAAAACTGACTTAAATCACGAGAAAATCTCGTGAGTATTGACCATTGAGCCATTTCCGATGGACCCACCAAATTTTAGGTCAATCGATTTTGTCAACATGTTTACCTTGGATTTCATGACCAATTCGGCCGACAGCCTAGTTTTACGCTTTTCTTGGGTTTTCATGATTTTCAGATTATTAATATCAAATATCAGCAATAATAAACTGATATAACTGATTTATAGAGTAATCAAAATTTTTGGTACAAATATTCATACAAGGAGCAACATGGTTTTTTAGAAAAACAATCTATGCATGTATTCAATACTTGCATATTAACATGATGTTCCTTTTTCAAGATCATCCTAATTATCTAACTAGACGTGAGCAGGCTCTGATCCCAATTGTTGGATTATATAACGCAGCGAAAGCTATTCCTATATCGAATTCACGTGTAAATTAAACAGTGGGCATATCTAGAGTTTATACAAGTTACTACTTGAAGCATGAACAAAGTAAATCAATCACGTTGGTGTCCAGTTCCAGAGTAGCACGATCACGACCTCTAGAAGCATCCCACAATCTTCTACTATATTACCCAAATAATATCAGTAAAGAGTGAATTGGGGTAGGGGAAGGAAAATACACCAAAAATTCGGCTAGCCCTATGGAGAAAATACCCATGTATTTATAGATATGTTTTTAGGGATTGTTACACAAATAGCCAGCCGAATTCAATTTTACTTTTTCTAGCCAGTATATATAAATTATAAATGAATTATGTACAATGTTACATAGTTTATACATATATTATATATCTGTCGGCTATTTTTAGTTTAAGAGATTAGGTGGGCTGCCATTTGGGTTAATTCTTCATGTTTTTAAGGGTAAAAACACTATTTCCAAAACATGTTGGATTTTCTTTTCCATCAAGGAAAGGTTTACTTTATAGTTTATTATTTAGGCACGATATGGACCACGAAATTTAATTAACAAGGCTTCCTCTAATGGAAATAATTTTGAATTTTGAAATTAATATATTTCATAATAAATTACAAATTATTCTACTAAAAATTCGTAATTGCACTCCTTAGTTCAATTTCAAAATTCTTCCATAAAACCTTATTTAACTTCCCATGATAAGATTCAAATACAAATTAATCAAATTAAATCAATGATAATTTGATTTATTGATTACTTCCTTTAGACTTTCGCTTAACTTATTTATGTGTGGGATACAAAATTCATCGGCTGGGTTTACGCATAAAAACTTATAAGCTTTCATAAAGGAGTATCATCAATCTTAAAAACGATACATGAATTCTAGCAGCTAATTATTATTTCGCCAATGTATATCACTATTGTCCAATTTACCAGACTTATTGACCCACGAAAGTGTCACGACCCGAAATCCCAACCATGGAGCCGTGATAGCGCCTAACATCCACTTGTTAGGAAAGCCAACGTTAGATAATCAATTAACCATTTTGGCAATTTACAACAGAGTATTAGTAATAATCAACGATAGGCAAATACATAAGATAAATCCATAATATAAAACGGTCTAGACTAAACCCAGAAATCCGGTGTCACCAGTACATGAGCAACTAGAGTCTACAAAGTATGATCTTAACAAATACAACTATTTGAAACAAAACTAACAAATACAACTATTTGAAACAAAATAAACAGTACATACATAATAGAAGGGGACTTCAGGGAACGGGAATGCTGGGCAACTCTACCTCAAGTCTCCTGTAGTAGTCGGATCCGAGCAGAACTCCTCTATATGCTGGTAGGACCAACACCGGGATCTGCACAATAAGTGCAGAAGTGTAGCATGAGTACAACTGACCCCATGTACTCTGTAAGTGCCGAGCCTAACCTCGGCGAAGTAGTGACGAGGCTATGGCAATACACTTACAATAAAATTGCACGAATAATAATAACAAAATAAAGAAACATATCTAATGTAGTAAACTCATAAAAACGAACCCAAATGTCAACAAGAGGGCCCCAGAATAACATGATCTCAAATGTCAAATCACAGTACCGAGATAAAACTCTATAACTACAAACAACTACAACACATCAAACCCTGTTGCGGAGCGCAACCCGATCCCGACACTCATAATTATTACGGAGTGCAATCCGATCCCAATATTTAACACAATAACTGTTGCGACGTGCAACCCGATCCCATCAATTAACATAATAATTATTGCGGCGTGCAACCCGATCCCAGCAATAACATAATAATTGTTGCGCTGTGCAGCCTGACCCCAATATAAATTCATTTCAGTAATGTTATGGCGTGCAACCTGATCCCAATATCAATCCATTAACATAAATATCTCAATACAATCAGTACAAAAATCTCAACACAAAAGGAGAATGAAGCGTACAGAACATCAAGGAACTACCAGTACAACAGAGGATAACCAGTACCTCATATTTATAATTCTCTACTAATCACCAATACAAGAAAAGCTAATGAACTCATTGAAATCGGAATAATATAGTAAAGTGTAACAAGTACTGTAAAGTCAATGAAAGTAAGTTAAACACGAAGCAGTGAAGTTATATAATTAATACAGGTAGGAACATATAGAAGGTAAGCGGATATTGAGAAAGAAATGAATAAATCAAAATAAGTAACGAGTAAATAACATGTAACAAGTAAAGCATGGATAACAAGTAAGATCATGTAGCAACCAAGGCATATAACAAGAGATAACATGAAAGAAGTGATGACATAAAGGTAAATAGACGAATCCCGTATGATTTGACTCATGGCGGCGCATATAAACTCGTTACCTCGCATATACGCTGTTTTCCCACATAATTCACGTAACAAAAAGACCAACAAGTTCTACTTCCCTCAAGTCAAAGTTAGACATGAAACTTACCTCTTTATTCATCTAACTCAATAATCGATCACGACTTTTCCTTTTGAACAAGACTTCAAACTAACAAAATCTAGCAAAATATCATTCAAACAATTCATAATAAGCTTTAGAAACTACCCAAGAATGAAAAAAGTTCAATTTTTGATGAAATTGAAAAAGTTAACAAAAGTCAACCTAGGGTCCGCTTGGTCAAAATTTGAAATCTAGATCAAAACCTGATTATCCATTCATCCCTGAAGCCGGTTTGTGATTTGTTTCAAAATCCGACCTCAATTTGAGGTCTAAATCTTAATTTTACAAAATCTCTAATTTCTACCCAAAATCCCAGATTTCACCATAAAAACCCTAGATTTGATGTTAAAAAACTCATGACAAGTAATGGGAATAGATAGAAAATGGATTAGTGTTGCTCACCAATGAATTTGGGAAGGAATAGTTCTTCAAAAATTGCCTCTAGAGTGTTTGGGGTTGAGAAATGCAGTAAAATGAACTAAGTCCCAATTTTTTCCTCTTTTACCTAGTTGCAGGTATCGCAAAAGCGTATTCTTTTTTGAAATGTCAAAGCCCACATTTGAAAAACATTGATCGCAAAAGAGACCAGTGCAACAATCGTTAATGCGTGCCAAGTTTTGCAAATGCGAAGTTGCCCCACTCATCAAGGTATCACAAATGCGACCTCAGGATCGCAAAAGCGACCCCAGACTTCATCGCAAAAGCGAACATTTATTCGCAAATGCGGATTCCCAGTTTGCAAATGCGATGTTGTAACTGCAAAACCGAGGCTCGCAAATACAAGCCTGACCTCGCAATTGCGAGATCTTCATCACGCACTAGCAACTGAAATTTACCATCAGTTGGTTAATGATTCAAAGTCTTCCGTAACACATCCGAAACTCACCCGAGCCCCTCGGGTTCCACGTCAAATATGCACATACGTGTAATAACATCCTACAAACTTACTAACTACCTCAAGTCATCAAAATAATATCAAATAACAAGAATCGATCATCAAAACTCTTGATTTTTAACTCGAAAATTCATTTTATAATTTTTCACATAATGAGCCGAAATGTGCTCGGGTCACCCCAAACCCCAACCAAATGTGCGTGCAAGTTTAAAAATATCATGTGAACCTACCGAAATCGTCAAAACACCAATCTGAGGTTGTTTACCAAGAATGTTGACCGTGGTCAACTCAAGTTACATTTTAAGCCTACAATCACTTTTTCTTCAAATATTTTGCGTTAAAACTTTTTGAAAAATGATATGGGCCAACCACGCAAGTCTTGAAATATCAAATAGAGATAAGAGAGGTCTTGGAAAATAAAAATAAAGGCTAGTACTCAGAACGACCTATCGAGTCGTCACATTTTCCACCTCTGAAAGAAACGTTCGTCCTCAAACAGACATAGAAAGTACTTGGACTGGTAAAAAGGTGGGGGTAACTACTCTGCATATGGGAATCAGACTCCCACGTAGCCTCCTCAATTGAATGACCCTTCCATTGCACTTTCACAGAAGGAAAACTCTTGAATCTCAACTTATGAACTTGCCGGTTCAGAATAGCTACTGGTTCTTCCTCATAGGTCATATGTTCATTAAGCTGCACCATGCTGAATTCCAAATCATGAGAGATGTCCACATGGAACTTTCGAAGCATGACAACGTGAAATACTGGATGTACCCCTGATAGGTTTGGAGGCAATACAAGCTTGTAAGCTACATCCCCAACTCTCTCTAAGATCTCAACAAACCAATAAACCTCGGGCTCAACTTGTCCTTCTTCTCAAACTGCATCATGCCCTTCATAGGCAACACTCGGAGAAGAACTTTCTCACCCACCACATAAGCTACATCTCGGACCTTCCGGTCCACATAACTCTTTTGCCTAGACCAAGTTGTACAAAGTCGCTCCTGAATCACCTTAACCTTTTCCATGGCATCACGGACCAAATCAGTGCCCAACAATCTAGTCTCTCCAGGATCAAACCAACTAATCGACGAACAACATCGCCTCCCATATAAGGCCTCGTACAGAGCCATTTGGATGTTTGATTAGTAGCTGATGTTGTAGGCAAACTCTGCTAGAGGTAAGAACTGGTCTATTGAGCCTTCGAAATCCATAACACGTGCATGTAACATGTCCTCCAAGATTTGAATAGTGCACTCGAACTGTCCGTTCGTCTGAGGATAAAATGCAGTACTTAGCTCGTCCGGCGCACCCAACGCATGCTGCATGGCTCCCTAAAAATACGATGTGAAATACGTGTCTCGATAAGAAATGATGGAAATGGGCATGCTGAGCTAGCGAATGATCTCCTGGATTTAAATTTGAGCTAACTTCTCTGAAGAATAGGAAGTCACCACCAGAATGAAGTGTGCGGACTTAGTCAACCGTTCCACAATAACCCATACTGCATCATACTTCCTCAAGGTCCTTGGTAAGCCTACCACAAAATTCATAGTGATGTGCTCCCACTTATCATATCTCCAATCTCTGAGTCAATCCACTTGGTTTCTAATGTTCATACTTCACTTGTTGATAATTCAAACACCGAGATACACAAAGCAGTGATGTCTTTCTTCATCCTTTGTCAGCAATAGTGATGTTTCAAGTCATGGTACATCTTCGTGACACCTAGGTGAATGGAATAACATGAACTGTGGGCCTTCGTAAGGATCAAACATCTCAACCCATTAACATTTGGAACACAAATTCGGCCTTGAAGTCGCATAACCCCATCATCACCAATCGTAACCTCCTATTCGCCACCCCGCTGCACCGAATCCTTCAATACCAACAAGTGAGGATTATCAAACTGTCGAGTCTTGATACGCTACAACAACGATGATTGTGCCACAAAACAAGCAAGAACCCAACTAGGTTCTGAAACATCCAATATCACAAATCGATTGGCCAAAGCCTGAGCATCCACAACTCCGATAAATATGTCAAACTTCCCATGATTGCCTGAAGTACCGTATGCTATCTGAAGCGTTGATTGAATTAGCTTGTGAGGATGGCCTCTACCAAATGAACCCTTACCTCTAGATGGGGCACCACTGAAACCACCAAGATGATGAGGCATCTTCTCAGATGTTGCCTTTCTGCCTTGACCAAAAACCTTCTCGATCCGTCTTGTAATCTTTACAACCCGAGGAAAGAAAATATCATCCTTAGTCTCTCTGGCCATCTATAGATTGATACCGAAAGTAAGGCAATTTATGAATATCCTCACCCTCTCCCTATCAATACGGATCAAGATTATTGCATGGCAAGATAGATCCACAAATCTGATCTCGTAAAAGGTAATAGTCATGCTAACCTGCTGTAGAAGCTCAAACTGGCTGCGATAGTCCTCTCTCAAAATAAAAGGGATGAACTTCTCCAAGAATAACTCTGAAAAATGATCCCTAGAGAGTGGAGGTGAACCTGCAGGTCTGCCTCGAACATAGTCATACCACCATCTTTTGGCAGATCCGGTCATCTAAAATACTGCAAAGTCGACTCCATTGGACTCCACAATACCCATATCCGTAATACATGTTACGCGGCACCTTCCTGAGATTCTTTGGAAGGGCAACGTAAGGCTAAGCAATCGATGTCAGTGCGATTGATGTCCGCCAACTGAGGTCCCCTCCGCACGCTAGACTAGATTGTCAATGCTGTACGGGAAAACCAATATCATGAGCAACTAAGAATAGAAAAGAAAATTAAGAATTAAAGAAATATTGATTGCATAAATGAAATCTATTACAGAAAATCTACATGGTGTCGAGGGGGAGAGACACCTGTACAGAGAATTGCTTGCTTGCTAGAAAGTTTTGAACATTTGATCCCCCCTAATAATGCTTCCAAAAAATAAACCAAAGTTATATGACTTGACCTAAATAAGTTGTAGGAGCACACTAAAAGAAAATGAAGTAAACCTAATCTATATTTACAATGAAAAGGACATAGTCTTCTACAAGGTAGAAACAAGTTCGTCTGCAGCAACGTTGTCTTTAGCATCAGGGTCTGCGCGCGTGGCGCTATTGGCATCTGCCTGTGGCTGGGCGCTGGTGCTGGTTTTCAGTGAGGCGACAGGGGCGCCTGCGCGCTTGTCATATGGAGTGGCCGAGACCACGGGGCCGACGGTGGGCTGGGTGCTGGGAGGCTTGCCAAGATGCTACGCGGCGCATGCAAGGGGTCATGGGGTATGGCTGGAAAGCTGCCCCTGACATTCTCCCCCACCTGAGTTGGCGACGTCCTCGGTGCCTTACTTGCAAGGTAGTCATCGATTAGGCTCTTGTAGGCTTTGAGGTTTGTTCCCCTCTCCCAAGTATTCTCCTCTACATCACATCCCTGCCATTTCACCAAGGACTCTTGGTGATCTTTCCTTGAGGCATGAATCACTCTATCATCAAGAATAGATTAAGCATGCCTTTTCTCGGTTGACTTGGGACCTCGAATACTGGGTATTGTGAGTTGGCTACATGAAGGGTCCTCTGTATCTTCCCGAAAAGGTTTCAGGAGACTGACATGGAAGACGGGATGGATTTTCCACCAAGCTAGGGTATCCACCCGGTATGCAACTTTCCCAATGCGTCTTTCAATAGACAAGGGTCCAATATATTTTTGCAATAGGACAGGGTCATGGACCCCTGCAAACAAGTACCGCTTTGGGATTTTGACCATCACTTTATCTCCAACTTGATACTCAACAAAGCGACGATTTTGATCAGTATGCCTCTTCATCTGCTTTTGGGCTTTGACAAGATAGCTCTGCACTATCTCCAAATTTCACTTCCATTCTCTGGAGAAGCTAGCAGCTCGAGGGGATTTTTACATGTTTGGTGCATTCACAATGTGTGGGAGTAGCGGTTGCTGTCCGGTAACATTTTCAAAAGCACTCTTGTTTGTACTAGAGCTCTTTTTGTGAATTGAAACACAGTTGAGCAGCATCCAAAAGCTTCACCCAGTTCTTCTGAGATCCAGTTACAAAGTGGCGGAGGTATTCCTCCAACATGCCATTGAACCTCTCCGTCTGGCCATCGGATTGCGTAAGAAAACTTGAACTGTGGCTCAATTTGACCCGAGGCACTTAAAGAGTTGAGTCCAAAAGTTTCTAGTGAAATGAGAGTCGCGATCACTAAAGATATCTTTGGGCAGGCCCCAATACTTGACGACATGAGAGAAGAAGAATCGAGCTGTATCTTCTGCTGATATATACTGTGGGGCTGCTATAAAGGTGGCATACTTGGAAAATCGATCCATCACAACCAAGATAGTTGTGAGGTCCCCGACCTTGGGAAAACTGGTTATGAAATCCAGGAAAATGCTTTCCCAAGGTCTCTTTGGGACAGCTAGTGGTTCCAAGAGTCCCGCTTGTGGCAAGTGGTCCGACTTGTCCTTCTGGCATACTAGACAAGTCTTCACATACTGAGCGACATCATCAGCCATTTGTGGCCAATAATATGCACGGCGAAGTAACACCATAGTGCGTTCTTCACCAGGATGACCAGCTCACAAAGTGTCATGGCATTCCGCCAGAAGGGTCCTTCGTAGATCTCCTCCTTTGGGAATATAAAGTCGCTTTTCTTTCACTTTCAAGAAACCTTCTTCTATGTAGAACTGGTGAGTCTTGCCCTGTCCTACAAAACAAACCAAATACTGTGCAGCAGGGTCCTTGATGAGTAGACTCTGTATTTGGTCTTTTATGGTGGTGGCTACTTCACTCCCCCTTAGGGTGGTGAGTATGCACACTGATGCTAGATCCGCTCTCCGATTGAGTGCATCGGCAACATGATTAGTCTTCCCGCTTCGGTACTCCAGGTTGAAGTGACATTTCGCTAGGAGTTCTTGCCATGTAGCCTGTCGACCATTCAGCTTCAGCTGGGTCATGAAATTGCTAACAGCTGTGTTGTCTATCTTGACCATGAACGGGGTTCCCAGTAGATAGTGCCTCTAAAGGCATAGGCAATGGACGACATCCAATAATTCCTTCTCGTGAGCAGCATAGCGCCGCTCTACCTCCGTCAGCTTCCGGCTCTTGTACGCTAGGGGATGCCCTTCTTGTAGCATGACTCCACCAAGGGCATAGTCGGAGGCATCTGTTTGTACCTCGAATGGCTTGGACAAATCAGGGAGGGCCAAGATGGGGCTTATAGACATAGCCGCTTTCAATGCGTTGAAGGCCTCCGATCGCCGGGATCCCCAATTCCAAGGCGTGACCTTCTTGAGGAGTTCTGTCAGTGGTACTGCGATGGGGGAGTAAATTTTCACAAAACATCGCTAGAACTTGCATAGACCAAGGAACGCCCTCAGGGCATGGATATCCTTAGGCAGTGGGCAATCTGTGATAGCCTGAATCTTCTATTGGTCCATCTTGATTTGCCCTTTCTCAATGACATGCCCAAGGAAGTCGATTTGTTTTTGAGAAAAGGAGCATTTGGATAGCTTTGCATATAAATCATGTTCTCCAGTGTCTGGCTATATACTACAATGTCATCCAAATAGACCACCATGAATTCGTCAATGTATTCTCGGAAGACTTGGTTCATCAGGGTGCAAAATGTGGCTGGTGCATTCGTCAAGACGAATGGCATAACCAGGAAGTCATATGACCCATATCTTGTCACGTACGTCGTCTTGTGTTCATCATACTATGCAATCGGAACTTGCCAATAACCTGTCTTCAGGTCTATTTTGTTGAACACCGTCGTACTACCCAGTCTATCGAACAAGTCTGCCATCAGCGAAATAGGATACTTGTTCTTCACAGTGATTTTCTTTAGAGCTCGATAATCCACATAGAGTCGTAACTTCTATCATGTTTCTTTTGGAATAGCACAGGAGACCCGTACAGGGACTTGGAGGGCATGATGATCCCTGTGTCTAGCATTTCCATCAACTGTCTTTGAAGCTCGGTGAGTTTGGGTTATGACATTCTGCATGGCGGCCAGCAGGTGGCTTCGCACCCTGCACCAACTCAATCTCATGGTCCACAGTGCGCCTAGGCGGGAGTCGATTTGGCATGTCTTGTGGCATGACGTTTTCAAATTCCAGTAGCAGCTCCTTCATGGGCGCAGGAAGTGGACCCGAGGAGTGTTCTATATCTTCAACCCAGAGGGTAGCCAAGAACGTAGGTTCATGTCTTTTGACCCCCTTCTTTAATTGCAAGGCCGAGATGTTTTCAGCGGCCATTTTCATGGGCATGCACGGGATGATGCAGGGCTTGGCCCCATTTTTTCCCATCATCAGTAGCATGTCTACATATGGTATGGGCATGGTGTTGGTTTGCCTCAGGAGTTCCAACCCTACTATCAGCTCGAAGTCGTCTATGACCACCACCCGCAGGTTGAATTTCCCTTCATAAGGGCCAACTTTCACTGGGACTTCTCTAGCTATTCCACCCACTGGCTGAGGAGGTGAGTTGATAGCCTTGACACGACCTCTACCCTTTCCTATGACTAGGCCAAGGCGCTCCACCTAAGTTGAGGCTAAATAGTTGTGGGTAGCACCCATGTCTATCATCACCGGAATTGATGTGCCGGAGAATTTCGGCACATTTTGATGCTAATTGCTTAGATTTTAACTTGTTTTACATGCAACTTCCTTAGGTACTTATGTAATTTTAGTGTTATTGCAGTATAAGAAGTGTAAGGACCTAAGAGCATGGAAAAGAGTTTAAAAAGCCACATAAAGACAAAGAAAGAGCAGAAAAGCATCGCAGAGGTGAATATGTGATCGCAAACATCACATGCGAGCCGCAGAATTCACATCAAGATCGCAGATCAAGACAGACTTCTGGGCAAAATGTCACGTCAAGAATGCGGTCGCATATGCGATCGCATAACTAGTGTGCGAGCCGCAGAATTGCACACGGAGATCGCAGACCAAGGCAGAGTCCTGGGCGAAGTTCAGAGTCAGAAATGTGATCGCATATGCGATCACATAACTGGTATGCGAGCCACAGAAGCAACCGCAAACCAAGCACGAAGTCTACTGAAGGAAGAAACCGCGATGCAAGATGCGGTCGCATTTCAACAATGCGGACCGCAAATCATAAATGCTATGAAGGCAGACCTAGGGGTGAAATCTGCGACATATGTGTCAAAATTGCGGACCACATTTCTGTTATGCGACAGAAATGCGGTCGCATTGTTGACTTCGGGGCAGATCAGTCTGAATTTTTACCTTGATTTTTAGGCCTCTAAAATGGGTCTACTAGGGTTATGTGGGGGCGATCTTGTCAGACTTTAGGGCAGAAAGTACAAGGCTTGAATATTCTTATCTCTTGGAAGCTTTTGGGTCAATAATCTTCTACTTTGTAAGCGTTATGACAATTATTATTCTTTTGATTTCAGATTTTAGTATGAGTAGCTAATTTCAAACACTAAGGTTGTGAACCCTAAATGAGTGTGATGTTATTGGGTGTTTGATAATGAATATATATTTAACTGTTGATTGATATTTATTTACTTCTCATTCCTTAAACAAATGTTGGTGGTTGCAAACATTAACAAACGCCATTAAATTCCATCTTTGCTTGGGAAAGCGGGGTAGAATTTGGTAGAAGTAAATATCAAAGACTCAAGGCTTTATACCTTGGTTAATAAAATCGCTTAGGAATAAGTGGGTTTTAATTTGGCATAAATTGATCGTTCTTAATCACAACTCTTTTATATTTGGAAAAATGATAAAGAGGAAATATTACCCAACTATTGGAAAATATTGGATAGTCAATTAGACATCAATTGCATATCAAAGATTCTTCCGTTAGAAATATATCATATTGACATCAATAGCATTACACTTTATTAAGGGGGACACAACCTTGGTTTCTTTAATCATATTATTCATAATCTCAATATTGCGATTAGACTTTATTTAAAACTAAGTTCAATTCATACTTTTGTTACGATTACCTGGATAGTATTATGACTGTAGTTGAGTATTACGCTAATCAAGTAAACTTTTCACACCTATTCCCTGTGAGATTCGACCCCAACCTTGTTGGGTTATTATAATTGACATCGACCGCTTACACTATTTATTAAGGTGTAATTTGAGCGTATCAAATTTTGGCGCCGTTGTTGGGGAATACGGTTTTGAAATTACTAATTAGTGTGTGCTTTACTTTACGTCTTATTCTACTCTATCACAATTTTTTTTGTTTTGCTTGGTGTTGATAGGAAAACATGTCGGAAAATGGTGATGATGTGGAGGCAGATATGGAAGGAAATCCTTTTGCGGATATCGAGGAGTACATTGAGGACACAAATGTTATCGTACCTCCTGCTATTGGAGCTACAACTTTCAAGGTGGAACACGGGTTAATTCTGATGCTTAAAGCGGAGGACTTTTTCAGGAATTCCACTGATGATGATCCAACACAACATCTCAGAAATTTCTTGGGTGTATGTGCAATGCATAAGCAGAATAATGTCTCCGATGATACCCTAAGGTTGAGATGCTTCAAGTACTCTCTAGCTGGGGACGCTAGGAAATGGCTCCAGAATCTTCCTCCAAACTCCATTCATTCATGGACCGAACTTGTCCGAGCTTTCTTGTCTAAATGGTTCCCACAAAGCAAGAAGTCTGAGCTCAGGGATAAAATTTTTTTCTTCAAGCAATTACTTGGAGAACAACTACATGAGGCATGTGATAGCTTCAAAGTATATTTGGTGAGGTCTCTAAACTATGGTTTCCCGGATTCCATTTTGTTGGAAAAATTTTACATGGGTTTGGATCCGATGAACCAATCAATAGCCAAAAATACAGCTGCTGGATCTTTCATGGATAAATCATTCGCTAGTGTGACTCAAATATTGGATAAAATGGCAATGCATAACCAAGCATGGCATTCTGAGGACTCCACAGGTGGAATTGCAATTGGCTCTCCTTCCTTGAACAACATGATCAAGGAAAATCAAGAGAGAGACCAAGTGATTGCAGAACTTGCTACGAATGTTAATGTGTTGACAAAGATGTTCACTGAAAATCAAAAAAAGAAAGTGAATGTGGTAGAGAATGTGCAGCCCGTACCAAATGAATATTTTGAGGAAGCAAACTATGTCAACAACTCTCAAGGAGGGTATCAAAGGCAGCACTACCAAGGTCAAGGATCACAGAATCAATGGAGGCCAAAACCGTAAGGGCAAGGTCACCACCAATGGCGAAACGACCAAGGTGGCTCAAGCCCAGGAAACTGGAACAACAACAACAACAACTTTTCAAATCGAAAATCCAATCCCTATGTTCCCCCAAAGGGTCAATACTCAAATCAAGGTTCCTCAAGTGAGTCTAAATTGGAAAGTATGCTTGAAAGAATACTGCAAAATCAAGAAAAATCAGACAATTCCATGAGGAACATGACCGAGTTGGTTGGCTCTCATACTGCAGCCATTCAAAAATTGGAGATGCAAATGAGAGATCTCTCTCGGGAGCAACATCCACAGCAAAAGGGAACACTCCCTAGTGATACAATTGCGAACCCAAAGGGAAGTGGGAGTGGGCCAACTTCTCATGTCATGGCAATTACTACTAGGAGTGGGAAGATACTACAAGGAAAGGGTGAACAAGCGGTTGAAGTGGAAGAATTCAAAAAAGGGGTTGACGTTGAAGAGCCTAATGTTGTTGAAGTTGAGAAAACTCCGGAAGTTGTGCAAGTCCAAGAAGAGACCCGAGAAGGGAACATTCTTCCGCCTATTCCTAGACCTCCTCCTCTTTTTCCTTAAAGACTTTCAAGAAGGGTTGATGATAGCAAGTTTGAGAAGTTTTATGACATTTTAAAGCAATTATTGGTGAACATACCGTTCTTGGAAGCTTTTCAAGAGATGCCTGGTTTTGCTAAATACTTGAAAGATTTGATCACCAAGAAGAGGACCACCTAGAATGAGGTGGTGAACATGACTCACCGGGTTAGTTCCATTATTGCCACAACCCCCGTTCAGAAAAAAAAAGACCCGGGAGCCTTTACTATTCCTTGCACTATAGGGGTGCGTGATTTTGCAAGGGCCCTTTGTGATAATGGGGCTAGCATTAACTTAATGCCGCTTTCCATCTACAAACAAGCGGGATTAGGAATGCCAAGGCCAACAAGTATGAGATTACAAATGGTTGATCGTTCCAGCAAGAGACCAGTGGGAATTGTTGATGACATGATTGTGAAAGTGGGAAAGTTTCATATACCCGCTGATTTTGTAATTCTTGATTGTGCTGTTGACAAAGAAATCCCTATTATCTTGGGGAGACCATTCCTAGCCACTAGAAGAGCACTTATGGATTCTGAATGGAATGAAATCAAATTCCAAGTGAATGATGAAGAGGTTACATTCCAAGCAAGTAAGGGTATGAAGCTACCGAATGAGTGTGAAAGCATTTTGGTGATTGATATTGTTGACGACGTGGAAAATACGTTTGAAATGAAGATGGAAGAACAATGCCTCGGTGAAGCATTGGCGGCTATCTTGGTGAACTTTGACGGTGAAGATATGGAGGGTTTTATGGAGTTGATAAATGCATTAGAAGGGCGTGGTTCTTACTCTTATGCTCCACCAAAGCTCTCTCTCGACTTGGAGAATAGATCTACACCTCCCGCAAAGCCATCTATTATTGAGCCACCACAACCAGAGCTCAAACCACTTCCTCCGCACTTGAGGTATAAATTTCTTGGCACAAATGATACTTTACCAGTAATTGTTTCTTCTTTGTTGACTGATGTGCAGGTGGAAGAATTGTTGAAAGTCTTTAAGGAGCATAGGCAAGCCATTGGATGGACAATTGCGGATATTCGTGGGATCCCTGCTGGAATTTGCAAGCATAAAATTCAATTGGAAAGTGGGACCAAACCGAGTGTGGAACACCAACAACGGTTGAACCCGTCAATGCAAGAAGTGTAAAGAAGGAAATAATCAAATGGTTGGATGACGGGGTAGTCTAACCCATTGCCGATAGTTCGTGGGTGATCCCGGTGCAATGCGTGCCTAAAAAGGGAGGCATGATTGTGATTAAAAATGAGAAAAACGAGCTTATCCCAACAAGAACGGTAACCGGCTGGAGGGTATGTATGGACTATTGGAAACTCAACAGTGCCACATCCAAGGACCATTTCCCTATGCCTTTTATTGATCAAATGCTTGATCGGCTAGCGGGAAGGTCATTCTATTGTTTCCTTGATGGATATTCCGGCTACAACCAAATCAACATAGCATTAGAGGATCAGGAGAAGACGACATTCACATGTCCTTATGGAACGCTTGCTTTCAGCCTGATGCCATTTGGTTTATGCAACGCTCCGGCTACTTTTCGAAGATGCATGATGTCCATCTTCTCCGACATGGTAGAAGATTTTCTAGAAGTTTTCATGGATGATTTCTCGGTGGTAGGTGAGTCTTTTGAGCACTGTCTTAACAATCTTAGTAAAGTGCTCAAGAGATGTGAAGAGACAAAACTTGTACTCAACTGGGAGAAATGTCACTTCATGGTGGATGAAGGCATTGTGTTGGAGCATAAAATTTCAAGGCATGGCATAGAGGTAGACCGAGCTAAGATAGAGATCATTTCTAAGCTTCCTCCACCCATTTCCGTAAAAGGTGTTCGCAGTGTTTTAGGGCATGCCGGTTTCTATAGGCGTTTCATCAAGGATTTCTCAAATATAAAAAATCCTATGTGCAAACTCCTTGAGAAGGATGCCAAATTCATGTTCGATGAGAAATGCCTCAAAGCTTTTGAGGAGTTGAAGCAAAGGCTCACCACGGCACCTATTATTGTCACACCCGATTGGTCACTTCCTTTCGAGCTTATGTGTGATGCCAGTGGTGTAGCCATTGGAGTAATGCTTGGCCAACGTCACAACAAAGTTCTTCACCTGATTTACTATGCCAGTAAAACACTCAATAGGGCACAGATGAACTACATAGTGACTGAACAAGATCTTCTGGCCATTGATTATGCTTTTGAGAAGTTCCGTGCTTATTTGTTGGGCTCCAAAGTGATAGTGTACACAGATCATGTAGCTCTTCGCTAACTCATGGCAAAGAAAGATGCAAAGCCTCGGTTGATTCGATGGGTCTTGTTGCAGCAAGAGTTCGACTTTGAAGTCAAGGATCGAAAAGGAACTCAAAATCAAGTGGCGGATCATCTGTCAAGGGTTGAAGAAGCAGGAAGACCAAAGGAAGATCTTGAGATAAATGATGCATTCCCGGATGAACACATATTGGCCTTATCTAATACTTTTGCTCCTTGGTATGCCGATATCGCTAACTACCTAGTTAGTGACATTATTCCGGACGGGTTGGAGTCATATCAAAAGAAGAAATTCTTGAGAGATTGCCGGAAATACTATTGGGAGGAGCCTTTCTTATTACGGGTTTGTGCAGATAACATTATCAGAAGATGCATGCCAGAAGAGGAAATTATGCAAATTCTAAAGGCTTTTCATGGCTCACCGGTTGGGGGTCATCATGGAGGAAATAGAATAGCGGCGAAGGTTCTGGAATGTGGTTACTATTGGCCTTCGATCTACCAGGATGCTAATCAGTTGGTTAAGGCTTGTGACCAATGCCAAAGACAAGGTCCAATCTCTAAGAGGCATGAAATGCCAATGCATTTTGTGATGGAGATTGAAATCTTTGACGTTTGAGGAATTGACTTCATGGGTCCCTTCGTAAGCTCATGCGGGATGAAGTACATTTTAGTGGCTGTGGACTACGTGTTCAAATGGGTAGAAGCAATTTCCTTACCAAACAATGAGGAACAGAGCGTGACCACATTATTAAAGAAGAACATTTTCACTCGGTTTGGCACTCCCAGAGCCATTCTTAGTGATGGGGGGTCTCATTTCTGCAATAAGGCCCTCAAAGCTCTCCTTGAAAATAATGGTGTCAAGCACAAGGTAGCCATACCCTATCATTCGCAATCAAGTGGTCAAGTGGAGGTATCTAACCGGGAAATAAAGAGCATTCTACAAAAAACGGTTAATGCAAACAGGACCGACTGGTCGAAGAAGCTAGATGATGCATTGTGGGCATACCGCACAGCATACAAGACTCCCATTGGTACGTCTCCTTATCGGCTAGTTTTTTGAAAAGCTTGACATCTACTTGTGGAACTAGAGCACAAGGCTATGTCGGCCTTAAAAAGATGGAACATGGACTGGGCAGAAGCTGGAACTTTGAGGCTAACGCAACTGAATGAAATGGAGGAATTCCGTCTCCATGCTTATGAAAGTGCAGCTGTGTATACAGAAAGAATGAAGTTTGTCCATGATAAAAAGATCCTGAAAAGAGAATTCAAGGCAGGTGATTTGGTATTGCTTTTCAACTCCAGACTCAAGTTATTTCTGGGCAAGCTAAAATCGAAATGGTCTGGTCCATTCAAAGTAGTTGATGTCTCTCCCTTTGGAGCCGTAGAATTAGCATCGGAGGATGGGCTCCGAACTTTCAAAGTGAATGGCCAAAGAGTTAAACATTACTTGGGATCAGATGGTGAGAAGCATTTGGTGGAGCAGCTAGCTCTCAAAGATGGTTCGTGCCCGACCATTGAGTAAATTCAGAGGCGTCTCAACTTTGTCGTGCCGCGACGTAAAATCAAGCGCTTCATGGGACGCAACCCATGTGTGGTAACATTTATTTTTGCTGTAAATTTCGTTAAGTTTATGATGGATAGATTTACTCAAGCTATTTGTAGGGTGTGTTAGAATGCAGGAGTTTCAAAAGGACACAATACTGGGAAAGAATGCCTAAAAAGTGAAGAAAAACCACTATGTGACGGTTGCTGCACAAATACGGTCGCATTTGCAACATGCGAACCGCATTTCAAGCGCACACTGAAGCAAGGAGTTTAGTTCAAATTGATGAACAAAATGCCACAAGGTAATTCAGTTTGTGGATCGCATTTGAACTATGCGATCCGCATTTCATTCGCAAACTGAAGCAGTGAGTTTGGCTCAAATTGTTGACAAAAATGCGACAAGGTAATTCATTCTGCGGACTGCATTTGCACTATGCGATCGCACTTTGCGTCGCATTGATACCATTTCAGCAGAACTCACCGCATAACACATATGCGATCGCATATTGTGTTATGCGGTGACTTACCTATCGCATAATGCCAGGTAAGGCGCCGCATTCTCTCATCTTTTAATCCTTCAAAACACTGCAAAACAACATTAAAAAAAATGAAAGAACGAACAGAGAAAGGAACGACCAGCAGCAAGCACCGTTCGAATCGTACCAAAGACAAAGACCTGTTTAAAATTTCCATACTTCTTGTAATCTTTTTCACTGGTACGTGTCCTGATCTCCTCATGGTCGCTCCTATCTTTGCTGTGTTTTTCTTTAGCTTTCATTCTGCATTTTTTTTCGATTTTGTTGCATTCTTGGTTGTTTTTGGGGTGATGGGTAGAGAGATCTAGGACTGCCATTGTTGGGGGGCTGAACTGAATCGTGCGACCAAAGGCATTTGCGGCCCACAAAATCAAAATGTGATTCGCATTTTGGCCGCATCCTTAAACCCTAGTCTCCTGAAGACGATGACAAATGCTGTGCCATTTGCGGTCGCATAATCACTATGCGAACCGCAAACATATCACAGACTTGAACAGAACCCCCTGTTAAAACCTTGACATTTGCGTTTGTTTTGCAAGCGCAATTCCCACTTTGCGGTGGACTTAGCTCCCGCTATGCGCGGGGTCCG